>JAECUM010005546.1:0-82997 GCA_016617855.1 Megalonaias nervosa
ATATATATATATATATATATATATATATATATATATATATATATATATATATATATATTATTTTCCTACTCTGTCGACTTACTTGTATAAAATAAAATGGGACATCATGAGCTATACTTTCTACGAAGAAGGCGATCTTGCTAACACTTTCTACATATCAGACTGAGTATATGAAGGTCAAAAAAGAAATTATAATTTGGACTGCACCACAATATACATTGAAGCTGAAACGAGGAATTACAGTTGTAAATTTACTAAAATAGACTGTGATCACGGTAATATAAATCGTTTTATTAAATCATTTGTTTATTTGAATCAATACGTGCATCAAAATTATGAACTACGATAATTATTTATAGCTTAATGGGTTGGGGTTTTTTTTTGTCGTTTTTTTGGGGGGGGGGGGGAGATGAGCGCCGATTTCAAAAGTTCCAAACACTTGTTACTTCTACCAGTTCTCAGATATGTTGTTAGTTAGAATGCTTTTGATGCAGCTTTGCAGTATTCTCAGATTGATATATGTATATAGTCGTTTTTTATCCAGTGTAGAACAGCTGTACTATGATAAGTCTTTCTCGTATTCCTATATATGCATGACTGTGTTTTCCAGTGTGGAACACAAGTGCTGGATATCTCTATACCGCTCTACACGTGAACTCTATCCTGACTCAGGACTTTTATGACCGCCTACTGCGAGTGAAGTTCACACAAAGCAGCAAACACTTCCCGATTTCTATCATCACTTGAACATTCTTCCACAATAATCGAAATAAACATTAACAGTAACACATCTACAGTAACACATTAACAACAACACATTAACAGTAGTAACACATTTACGTACTAAAACTAGCAGTGGTTGAAATTAAGTGTAACACAAACGGGTCGTTTCGCGCTAATTAACATTTCTATAGGTCAGGCGTCTTTAGTCCAAATTCGAGTAGAAAAAGCTGTAATAATAATAATAATCTCTATTTAACAAGGATAATTCATTTGGCTATGAATAACTGATATTCCTTGTGGTCCTCAGTTTTTGCAAGAGGTTATGTTATCAACAATTAAAAGAAAGCTGTCACTTACATACGTACTCAGATAGATATAAAATGAATTAATATATGTAACCAGTGTGGTCAACAGATACATATATACACAGGTATACACATTTCAGTGTATCAGAAGTCAGATAGATAGATAGATAGATAGATAGATAGATAGATAGAAAGATACATCGAATAATACTTGCACATATTATTTCTGGACACAATGATACAATTCAATATTGTAAAGTTTTAAATTATCATTCCAACTAGTCAAGAAACAATTTCTTTAATGAGATATTAAACGAAGCAATGGAAATTGAATTAAGTGTCCTCAGGGGTAAGAAATTACATAAGGCTGGTGTCGCTACAGTGAATGAGCTTTTAAAATGGTTGGTTGTCGACCAAGGATCCGGAGTTCCTTGATAGTTCTTGATCAGAGATCACGCTCAATATTCGATAATATTAGTTCATTCGGGTTTTGAGGCATAATCTGGAGAATTCTGGATAGATTATAATTGGGTGCATATGGTATAGCCGTAGTCTATCGGTGGTAGTATATGGCTCAAAAAATAAAGTTCAAGTGACTGGAGAGGTAGAAATTTCGGCAGTAATGTTAAAAAATTTATTTTTACTACAGTTACATATATGTGATCGATATGTATATTTCAGCTAAGATGTTGATCAATGTAGATACCAAGAAGTTCGTAATTTTTAACACTAAACACGTCTAAGCCAGTTTCAGTTAGAAGTAAATCCATGTTCGTATATAGAAGTTGCCTTTTTCCGATTGTCATACAGTTCGTTTTAGAGGCATTAATATGCATCTGTTTTGCTTACACCAAACTGATACATTATTGAGATCGATTTGAAGTTCGTTTTCAAGGGATTCAGTAGTTTTACCAGATGAATGCATTGTAGGGTCGTCTGCAAAAAGATCTGTGTTGGAATGCACTGGATGCAAGACTAATGCAATGATAAGGACTACAAAACGAGGCCCTAATATGGATCCTTGAAGAATGCCACATAAAGAATGATTTGAGTCGGAAGTATATATACCGGTTCGAACAACCTAAGGTCTGTTAGTGAGATACGAAGTGAACCAAGCAAATCAGACGCAAAAAACTGATCATTTCCTAATGAGCACCGAATGGTCAACCAAATCGAATGTGTTTTTAAAATCAATTAAGACTGTGCCAGTTAAGCTCACTCGATTTGATTGCTAGTAGCCACTTGTTTATGCGTTTCGTCCATGCAGTTTCACATGTAGGTTTCTGTATAAACCTGATTGTGATTTATGGAGGAGCTGGTCCTTGTTAATATCTCCGAAAAGATGTTTGCCTACATGTATTTCAATACTTTTTTGAGAGCAAAGATTGGAGATATGTTTTGTAGGTGGTTTGGTCATTATTTTGTTCTGTTGTTGTAATTACTATTTTTTTAACAATACTCATATTCTCAATATTATTTCTGAAGGGTAAAGTCTAGACCAAGTTTGAATCGATGTCTATTCTGTAGTTTGTGTCTGTCGAGAATAATCTTCTGAATAAGAGTGGATTTTATTTTTAACCTGTTCACATCCGAGACTTTCCGCATGCAATCTGCAGTACACAATTCAAATGATGTGTACTGCCACTACTATTTTCGTTTCAACAATTGAATGTTAAACATGTTAAAACATCATTTAAAGTTTAATTTTGCAGAATAAACCTAACATTTTACGATCTATCTTAGGCTAAGACATTTTCATTGGTGTTTTGCTTTTGCCATATTATATTTTAAAACTTATTTCCGTTCTGAAGTATGAGAAAGGGTATCCTTCATTATTCTTTGGTGTAGGATGGGATTATGACTATCAGGTTTAATTTTGATATCCCACACCGATGCAAATGAAGGGGTCTATTAATCTGATCTCGAACAGAAATTAATATAAAAGAAACGTATAAAAGGCAAACTTGCGTAGAAACGCCTTCCTTATAAGCATCCACATTTACTCGGCAATTATTAAATGATACTTGAAAAAGCGTTCATTATAATCCTAGGAAGGAAAATTAATTGTACATTATGACTATACTGACAACAAATAATATTTCTAGCACGATTCGTACTCGCATATTTTCGAAATAAAATTCAGTTTTCTATTTTCGTGAGATCATAGTCTTATCATATCTACAAAAAAATCTAGTTGCGACGTTTAGGCGACAATTGTTCTTAGAGTTACATTTTAATTAATTGTGCGTTAAATTGAATTAATTGATAGCAGTAGAATGTAAAATTAACACGTTATCAATGCGATAGATTTCTCACAGGGGAGGACGTAGAGTATTGTATCACTCTAAATGGTTCAAAAATTAAATCAAGTTCTTTTCCAGCATCAAAATGAAAGAATTACACTCCTTTTGAATTCTTTTCGAATTGAAAAGGCAGAATTAAAAACAAGCCAGTTCTTGTCATTGCTGTGTGTTATCATTAAGATATCTCAGTATGTTTGTTACGTGTTGTCTCTTTAAACTAAATTTCTTCTCCCTCAGAAAACGTTTACGCGCCAGCAGGAATTCTTTCGATTGTACCCCGTCCATGACATGAAAACATTTCGTCCAATAGTTGGGTCCTGAGATAAATATGTTGTTGAAAATTAAATGTGGCTGCAGGTAACGGTATGATTTATGTTATTTGGCACTTCAATATACGCAATGCAGTTTTTATATTTGAATCATTATAAACTACAGTGTTGTGGTCATGAATAACCTTTATATGTGTACTCTTTAGTTACTACTGCCATGACGATTTGGTCAGAAATGACATTTATCTGTTTACGCTTTAATTACTATAGTCACCGCGTTCTGGTCACGAACGATCTTGACCTGTGTAGTCTTCAATTAATGCAGCCATGGTGATTTGGTCATGTCTGACCTTGATCTATGTATACTTTAATTACTACAGCAATAACATTTTTGATCTATATACTCTTTAAGTACACATAGCTCACGCCATCTATGAGGGGCGAAAGAATCACAATCTCAATAATTTCAGTCATAATTGTTCACGATATGATGGTATGTGATGCATTATTTTTTTCTCGTGCTATGGGCGGGTAATATCTTTGTTCGGAACATAGGCTCCAAGGATGACAGGGGCGTTCATTGATTTAAAAAGTATGACAAAGGAATCATTCAGTAAAAACCGTCATGATTAATCAAGAGACATGCGACACAGAAGGAAAGCAGATGACAAATATTACCAATCAAACTTGAGACATGCTATAAGTTACAAATATAAATGCACAATAGTTCACTTATTTGCCATTGCACCTGGCTTTCCAAAGCTCATTAATTCCCTGATTTGCCTTTGCAGCTGACATGAATCTGTTCTCTGTAGCAAAGTAGGGACGCCACCTATGAAAATTGTCCCACTCCAACTCGAACACTCTTGTCGGCAGGGTAAAGAAACATCAAGTTATATGAGGTAAACCGTTTGATGCGCAAGGGGAATGTGTGTCGTATAGATAGTAGAGCGTATTTATAGACAACTTTACAGCACAAAAGTTTTTGTATGTACTGGGTTAATTTCACGGCAACTAAAGAGATATGAACATGAGAGCTAGTCATCAGAATGGTTAGATGAAGACAACATGCACGTTTGGTTTAAAAAGATAACCGAAGGATGTGAAATACGCATGCTCCTTGACAAGGTCAGTTTTAGAGGTCATATCCAAGATCCATTTCTACGTGTGCGTCGTTACTTTGTGGAACGGCACCAAAGGGTAAGGTACCACATGACCTACATTGTACTGAGGTGCATAGCAACGAGCAAACTTTGAGTCCATTCTTCGCTGGCACATGTAATCTCTCATATCCTATTACTTTCCAAAGAAACAATCGACCAACTAGAAGAACTTTTGTTGTAACTGCTGGCTAGAATAAAAGAACAGCAGCAACTAATATCAATAGAAATTATATAAATATGACTTTTCCAAAATATCTTCGTCACATAAGTAATGCAAAATTCAAGACGATTCCTTTTATTTATTAGGATGAGTCTAAACCTATTCGTAAACAAGATTATACTAAAACATTTCTTTTACATGTTTATTTATTTATTTATTTATTTATTTATTTACTTATTTATTTATACATTATACACCTGCATCTCTGAAGTAACGATAAATACTCTTTTCAAATGTTGTGATCTACTGATATGCAAGAAAAAGTCGTCTCAAAGAATAGCTAAATCGGAGGACTATTTTATTACCACTAATTTGAGAGTGAATTTAGAACAATTCTGTCTCAATTTATTTAGCTAACAAGAGGGTAACAAAATGTACAGCACAGGTGAAAGAGAGCGCACAGTTCGATTTTATGTCAATATCATTTGCAACCCTTTGATAAGAACATATAACCTATACTGAATACACAACTCGACACAAATGGGACCGGAATGTAATCATGTTTGGATGCAGAAACAGCTTTGTAAAAAACTATACACTCCCCAATAGCTAATTAGCACCCAGTGTAGCGAGGCCAATATTTAATCAGAAAACCCATATCCAGTCAATGCTCAATTTTGTATCGGATTCCATAAATTCATTTCTCCAGCAATAAAATTAAAGATGTTGGCACGATAGGTTAACAAATACAGAATATAGAACTGAAAAGAACGAATGTTCATGTTTCCGAAAGGACGTAGGCTAATATCAATATTGATCTGTCTTGGCATTCAGCTGTATCTTAATTTTTCTCTAGAAGGCGATGACACATTTTGGAAGATAGTTATGGTATTGATTAGAATTAGTCTGCTACCGACAGGTCGATGACATTCGTGTATGTTTATGTACATGAACATACGTTCTTATGGAAATAAATACGTTCCTCTTGGTGCCAGCTCCGCAGAAAATAAATAATGAAATATAAATACTTCACCTAGTTACATAGTAAACCTATAGTTGCTGAGAATTTCATACCATAAAATGACTAAATAATAATGACGTCTGCATAAAAGCAAGCCGTATGGTGTAACCGCCTCCTTTTAGTTAATTTTACACTCCGCGGATTTTTATCATTTCAATTTACGGTTTTATCAGTAGCGCGTTTGAACGATGATGAAGATGCAGATTTCAAGAATGATTAAAGAGACTTAACATTCACATGCACACTTTAGATAAAAGGAATGATTTATTCCTGTGCCTCTGTGGCTATAACAATATACATGATTTATATAACATATATGGAATAAAAGGAAAGATTTATTACCATGGCAGTACGACCGTATTTCAGTAGCCTATTTATGATTTAGATGTAAGACACATGAGATAAAAAGAATGCTTTATTGCTATCACACTATGACCGCAGTACAGCCATTTTTGTCCATAAATTTGTACCAAGACTCTGACACAGTATTTTAGTCTCCAGATTTTGAGACATTATAGGTGTTGTTACCGATAGTGGGGCAGATATTCTGTACCATTATCGGTAACGACGCCTATAATGTCTGGCTCAGACTATCCTGGAATTGCTTTTGATGAGATGGTCGATTGGAAACATATGGAGGAGACACAGAAAGCTTTCGTTAAAATCCACAATCAGATATTTGATCTACAATAAAATGATTTGAAACAACTAAATGCACTACGGTGAAATCACACATACTACCACAAAGCCGACCTTTCTCAGGGCTTAATGAAGCATACTTCATACACGCAAAACAGACCTCACCGACGGCTCATTAAAGTCTGCTTTATACACTCAAATGAGACCTTACTGAGGGTCCAATAAAGCATGCTTTATACACGCAAAGCAGACCTTACAAAGGGTTCAATAATGCATGCATTATACACGCAAAGCAGACCTTACTGAGGGCCCAATAAAGCTTGCTTTATACACGCAAAGCAGACCTTACCGAGGGTCCAATAAAGCATGCCTTATACACGCAAAGTAGACCTTACTGAGGGCTCAATAAAGCATGCCTTGTACACACAAAGCAGACCTTACAAAGGGTTCAATAAAGCATGCATTATACACACAAAGCAGACCTTACAAAGGGTCCAATAAAGCATGCTTTATACACACAAAGCAGACCTTACAAAGGGTCCAATAAAGCATGCCTTGTACACACAAAGCAGACCTTACAAAGGGTTCAATAAAGTATGCCTTGTACACACAAAGCAGACCTTACAAAGGGTTCAATAAAGCATGCATTATACACACAAAGCAGACCTTACAAAGGGTTCAATAAAGGATGCTTTATACACGCAAAGTAGACCTTACTGAGGGCTCAAAACATGACTTACACAGGACCTATACGGATCTTTCAACTTTCTGTTAGAGATTATCATAATGGTGTCAGGTTTAGTTCTCCGACGTTAGAAATGCTGCAACAGAAAGTATACTTACAATGAGTATTGGCATGTAGATATGATTCGCGTAAAAGTAAACTATCAGTGGAAAGAAGCTCCAACCATACAATTAGCATTGCATACATTATACAGTGTCACATACAAGAGCATACCGCATGGATAAATGTATGACTATATTTACCTCCATAGCATTACACAAAAGGCGAATATGAAAAATGGCAGTGAGCGTTGTTCTTTATGTTGGGCTTTTAGTATCGGATCTCCGTCAGTTATGCTAGCCCAGGTCTGGCGATATACGCCCTCGGTCAATCGTATGTGCCAACGTCTGACCGTGTAGGACCTCTGTATAAGACATCTGTAAGTTTTATTCTCCCATATCTGACCGAATAAGGCCTCTGTCAGTCCTATTGATCCACATATGAACGTGTAAGACATCTGTCTTTCGTCTTGGCCCACGTCTGACCATATAGGACCTGTGTCAGTCCTATTGACCCACATCTAACCGTATAAGACATACGTCTGTCGGTTTGGCTCACGTCTGACCATATAGGACATCTGTCAATCCTATTGACCGACATCTGACTGTATAAGGCCTCTGTCAGTCGTATTGTCCAGAGTCTGACTATATTAAACCGCTGTGAGACGTACTGGCCTAAGTCTGACCGAATCAGGCCTCTGTGAGTCGTACTGACCCACGTCTGACAGTACAGGTCATCTGTCAATCCTTCTGGCCCACGTCTGGCCGTACACACCCTCGGCCAATCGCTTTAACCCACGTCTGGCAGTATAATCCCTCTGTCAATCGCACTGGCCGGCATATGTCTTTATAGGATCTCTGTAGCCGTGCGGACCCGTATCTCTCTATATAGGCCTATTGAAACGCAGCTTGCGATCGTCAGAAGCAAAGAACAATGGTTCAACAACAACAATACAAAAAATGTACGCGGGGGTCGGCATATCTCCCTTCTCAATGCATTCTTTAATGTAGGGATATAATTTTCTTTTCCTTAACTTTGACAAAAAAAAGTAATACAAAGTATATTTATATGTTTGCGACCATACTATCGATTGCATGTTGCATGTATATGTTTTACATGAGAAGAGTGACATAGAGGGCATATTGTATACGCAATACTACTCAAAGATATCGTTCTTCGACTTATTTGCTAGTGTTTTGTATCGCTTTAATTTTCCAAATAGTTAATCGCCATTGTATGTTATTGTTTCTCAGAATAGTAATAAGTATACTAATATAAACCAGATTTTCAGTGTGCTTAACAAGAAAATAAATCTGAGTTCCAAAAATAACAATATCATATAGTCATGAAGACAAGGAGTGAAAGTCCAAAAGTTCCTTTTGCATCCGGTGGTCTGTTTGTGCCTTCGAGATACTACTGTTAAGCTGTAGCAAACTTTGATAGGGTAACCGTTCTGAAAAGCTGAGTTTGGAACATTTATCACGGGGTTCACACGTAACGCATAGATTCTTAGCACCCTTTCATCAGCAAATTTGATTTCCTTGGTATTCTTGTACACCAATGAAAGCAGTTAGAATGCATCTGTGTGGTTTCTTTACAATGAAACGTAGGCGACTTTTCGGAATTGTTTGAAGACATTACAAAATCGAATCTTCCGCTATCAAGTTTGGGCCTTCTGAATCTCCACAGTGTCTAGTTGTAACGTCCGTTAATATCTTTACGTCTTTTGTCTTTGCGTGCATTTCAAAACAAAACTTAAATATCCCCTCTTCTTCCCTTGGTCAATTGTCGTTACATAGGGATATGTGTGTTTATGCATATATGTTACCCATCGTACCATTTGTTTTAAGCATATTTAATTGCATATATTACAAAAGCAAAAGGGTTAGAAACAAATTCTTTCTAACTTAGAGTAACCTTTCACATATATTAGGATAGAAGAAGGGTTAGGTGCAAGTTCTACCAAACTTAGAATAGTCCTTCCCGTAACAAATACATAGCACATATTTCATGTATCATGTGAAAAGTACAAGAAAATGAAAATGATAATTCTATGAGTGTAAGAACTAAAATTATCTAAAGCAATCATCGTTTCACGTGCAAGAATATAAATGAAATATAAATGAATACAGAAAGGTCGTGCGCCATGGAAGAATGCGTCACACATAAGTTCATAAATGCATATATACCCATGGTTAAACAGCTCATACGTTTTTGAACTTTCCACTTAAATTTTCTGAACATGTACACTTCTTCATGTTTGACTTGTATTATATATATATATATATATATATATATATATATATATATATATATATATATATATATATATATATATACGCACACATATACGTATACCCATATCCATATGTAGATTTTAAGGCATCTACATGCATATACATAAATACACACATACGTGCGTACATACGTTTGCACATATGCACATACGCACCTACATGCACATACACAAATGTACATACAAGTGGTATAGTGGGGCTATTTGGCGACAATGGAAATCCCAGTCAGAAAGGTCGTGGGCACGATTAGCGACAAGGGGAATTTAACAAGGGCACCCCACCCCCCGGGGCTGTTTAGCGACAAGGTGAATTTAACATGCCAAATATTGCTGGGGCTATTTAGCGACAAGGGGAATTTAACATAGGTTGGGTTTGTATAGGGACAATAGGAATGATGACGTCACGTTACTGGACATTGGCAACAATGTTGCAAGTGGCTGACATCGATCGGGCCAAACAGCAAACAGTGACAGCGGGGAAAAAAGCTATTAGCGGGTGGCTGATGGCAGGTAGTGTGTGGCGGGTGGCGGGTAAGTTCAGCTAGTTCAGTGGTAAAACTATACGAATTATAACGCTTGGCGGGGCGGGTAAATAAACAAACAAACAAACAAACAAACAAACAAACAAACAACACAAAGCAAAGACACACATATATGGCAAAGAGAGTAAATACTTTCGAGGCAATGGAGTGGCCCTGAAAAGGGCCTTTTGGTTCTTCTATTTTCGCCACTTCTTCCACTGTCTCCTCACTTTCTCTATTATTCCTTTCTTCTTCTTCTTTTCATTTTCTGGTATCCAGTAAGGATGTCACATGGCTCCGAACGTTTCCTGTACCCTTATCCAGTTTTGATTAAGTCTGTCAAAGACCTCTTTTTCTTTTTGTTTTCTTTCTCCTTTCTCTCCTTTGCCCAGGTATCTTTTATCTTCTACACCTCCTCTTACATCACCTTTCTAACAGTTTCTTCTCCTTTATTTAATTTCTCTAATCCCCACCCCACAGTCCTAAGAGACAGATAAGACCAATCTGTAAAAGTCTCTATTTCTTCTAAACAAAATACCTGACTTTTGTCACTCTATCAAGAGCCTCCTTCAGTTTTCCCACTTTAACATACTATTACTTAATAAAGCCTCTCAACTTCTACATTTCCTCCTGTATCATGTCTTTAACCAGATCTTTGGCTACTTTTAGACTCGTCACTTGACTTGTCACAAAGTCAGGGGTAACTGGACACCTCCGTTCATCTGCAAGCCTTTCTACCACATACGCTGCATCCATCATCCAATATCAACCATCTTTTAAGTCATTTACCAAATTAATTTTGAACGTGTTGACTAGTCAACGCTAGGGTAGCCAGACCGACGAACGCTATATTTTATATACTTGAAGCACGGACGTCAAGGAAAACATCCCTTACAATAGCTTCACATATTATCTACTATCCACACAGAAGGGAAGAAAATAACCATGATATATTATTCACACCAATATCTACGATCAACACAGAAGAGAAGAAAACAACCACTATCTACTATCAACACAGAAGGGAAGAAAATAACCCAATATCTACTATCCACACAGCAGGGAAGAAAGAAACCAGTATCTGCTATCTACACAGAAGGGAAGAAAATAACCCAATATCTACTATCCACACAGAAGGGAAGAAAAAAAAAAACATTATAGACTATCCGCATAGGTACACGCGCTCAACAACACACATACAAACAAACACACAAAAGTACGAGTGCACACAAATACACAAACATAAAAACGTACGATCGCATACAAACACAAAATATAAACACACACACGTACGCGTGCTTATACAAACACACAAATACAAACACCAACAAACGTACGAGCACGCATACAAAAACACCCACACTTATATGATTGGAAACGTCATCAGTCTCTCATTTCTAGAGATCTGGGTAGTCCTGAGAAGGGTTGGGGAACTTTTTGAGCTTCAGATGACCTGCTTAATGATGGCACCTCCACGGTCGGGCCCCACAAACACAACGGCGGCTAAAGTCATTCTCCCAGTTCAGTCTTGCTCTTGGGAGCGCAGAGGGAGGTTGATTGGCCTCATCATCCCAGTTCTCACTTTGTGGCATAGTGAAGACATCCCTCTGTCTTCATTTATTCCACACCCGGGGATGGTATTGAGGTCCCTGCGGCTCTCGCTGTCTTTCTATCTCCTCCAAGTTTTCTGTCTGGGGGACAGTGACTCCTGGTACTTGTACTGGTACTGGTGGCTGTGGCTGACGATGTTGTGGTTGTGGTGCTGGATGTGGCTGTGGAGGCGTCCTCACCTCAGGCTTGACCTCACACAGAGGCCTCACTATGAGGTGTGGCAGGATTTGACTTCTCTTTTCCTCTTTCTTCTTTCTTCTTTTTTTCCTCTTCTTCCTCCTCTATACTGGCACTTTCTGCTATGGCCTTCATAGCCAGCTCATCTAGTAGACGCCTGGCATACTCCAGGTGCATCTGAAGCTCAAGAAGTTTATAAATTCTGCTCATTTTGTCACTGTTGACGAGTGAACGATGGGTTATCCAGACTGACGAACGCTACGAATATATGTCTGAAACACGGATGTGAAGGAAAATTCCACCTTAAACAAAAACTAACAATGCCAATGCCAAAGAATTATAGTCGCCTACGTAAACAAGTACTTTTGCGACTCGTTAATTCCCGAGTGTCGGGATGTTTAATTGGTCGGGGTTGTGGGAATGGTACCACTACAACCACGCTTTAATGTGGTCGCACTGTTTAATTGGAAAACTAACAATACTCACATTGTCATCAATCACATAGAACGCGCGGACCTAAAAGAAACACTTTTTTTATCTACAAACACTAACTACAAACATATACACATTATTTTACAAGCTAGGGAAACGAAGTGATTATAGGCTCACTTCTGTTTTTCAAACACACACACACACACACACACACACACACACACACACACACACACACACACACACACACACACACACACACACACACACACACTATCTTACAAGCCAGAGAAACGAAGTGCTTATAGACACACATCTAGTTTTTAAACTACAAACATAAATTTTGGCAATTTTACTAGTATCTCTTTTCTAGACGGTTGTGTAGCCCTGAAAAGGGCTGTTTTGTTCGGGGAGTTATGGCAATCTTTAATCTTCTAAGATTGCGTCCCCTTATGATGCAGGCTTTCCCACAGGATAGGGTCTCCTTCTGCGGAAAGAGGAGAACTCTTTCGTGTCCATTCGGCAGTCAACAAAGCCTCTGTCTGGCTCCTGCTGTTGTTGCTCTCTCTCTCTGCTTCTGAGGTCTATACTTCTCCGTGCACGCATCTTGCTCTTTCTTGATTTCATCTCTGAAGAGCTCTTCTATCAGGTCTTCGATCATTTTCAGCATCCTGACATTCTCTATTTCATGAGGCTTTGCCTGACACGGTGTAAATTCACGTAAGCTTCATTCCTCTTGGCTAGTCTTGAACACATCTCCATAGGAGGATGAGTCAAAAATGGATGGTCAAACTGGAGACTACCCCATTCATGTCTCTAGCGCGGACGCGATAGAAAACACCCTACGATGTTTGTTGGGTAGGAACGATAAAGAGCTGATATTATGGTGAAGGATAGAGATAAGTCAAAGTGCATGTATAGTCACAGTGTTTTTTGAAAACAAATGACATACACATTTTTTCAAAACACAACATTTTTTAGTTAACTCACAAACAACTTACAATTGATATAACATCAACAAATTTTTACTTAACTAACAAATTTTTACTTAACTAACAAAGAACCAACAACTGACAATAAAACAATTTTACAAACAAACTATTTTTGACAAGGTTGACAACGTTGTGAAATCAAGTTAGACTTCCACAAACAGAGGTCATTGGGCCATTGATATACACTACGTTTCCTAGCTAAAGACAAGAGATAGTCATAACGGTCACAAAACCATCGATCTACTTTATGATAGTGTCTAGAAGAATTACGATCAAAATAAGTCTTTATATGTTCTAAGGGATATCCAAGACTGTATTGATGAAGAAAATACACACAATATTATCCACACACCATGAAATCTGTACCTTGTAATTTTACATCATTGAAGCACGTCGTCTTGACATTTCGTCACATAAAGTCGATGATGTCGTCTTTCAAAGGTGGTAATCCATACGAATCAAAATACTCCACACAGGTTCTTGTGGGTTGCTTGGAGATGACTGTCGTCGGTGTTGATGACATAAACTTGATGGTCTTTAGGTTTGCGATGAGGAGTTCATTTTTAGCGCACACGCCAGGATTCCAGGAAGCGATGTACGAATTGTTTTTCAAAAGGTAATAAAGTTGTCAGGTATAAATTTTGTTTGTTTCTTGTTTCACAGGTAATGATAAGTCATCAATTCAATTCTTGCTTTTTGCTTGAAAATCTCTCTCAAGTAAACGTCTCTTGGCTTTGTCTCAGTACTCTGTGCAAAGAGAGTCGATGCGACGGATCTCCAGAGAGGTCAATGGAGGGGAGGAATGGTCACGCAAGTCTTTATACCACTGATGCAACACTGATTCTTCTGAGATGAGATCCCAAGCGTCATCCAGATACTCTTCCAATTTTTCTTCTTGGCTCATCATCAGATATTTATTGTGTTGAATTTGACTGGGATGATCGTTTTGACATCCATAGCAATGTTTGTTAGTCAATTCCGTATTTTGTTCTACCAGACATTTAACAAAACAGGAGACTAAATGTTGTTCTTGTTCTGGCCATCTGGACATCACAATGTCCGCTTCGTCTTTGTCTCGGGGTTCTGCTTCCACGTTATCCTCCCATTCAATTTCCAAAGATTCTCCACCATTCAAAGAGGGATAAGCGTCTTCCATAGCTTCTAATAGTCTAGAATGACTTCTCTCAAACTGTTGATTTCTATAGTATTATCGAATCCAGCATACGGGATGACATTCACCGTCTCGGTCAGAACTGTACCAAACTGAAGATCCACACGAAGGTGACCGGATTTTATAGGGTGGAAATGTCCCTCGTTGCTGCCTTGGTCTGGAGTGAAATCAAAAGCCCACAAAGTGTAACCTTCTATATTATCGTCGTACGAAATGCCGTGGCTGGTGTTGGTCCCTAGCTGTCCTGTGGCATCGTACAGGGACAAGTACGCTCTCAAGTAATTCTTCTGGGCAAGGTTAGGTTCGAAGGGTCTAATACACAAGGTCTTGCCATCGCGACTTCGATCTTGGACACTCTGTAGTGCTTAACCTGGAAAGGATTTTGATCGTGGTCTCCGTTGAGGGCTGCATTGCTAACGATGCCAACGATTAAACGTTTTTGTAACTGTCCTTGGAACAGATGATCTTCGATCTTGGATCGGAGTCCAGTGGCAATGGTGAAAGTTTTCACTTCCACGTGTCTTATCGGATACTTGACGGTCGTTCTGCTCAAAGTGTGACTGATGTCGTTTCCTGTTTTAGGTAACACTTCCACTCAGCGCACGTAAAGTCTAGCATCTTGGATGATGGTTTTGTACTCGTTGGCATGAGCCATCAAATGGAAAACGGTACTTCTGCGATTCAGTCTCAGACGGATATCCACTCCGTTGAGCAAATACTTGTCTTGCAACCACATGTCCAAATGCAAACGATCCATCAGTTCTAAACTACGTCCTTGCAGGAGTTTCTTTCGACGGTCGTTAAAGCTCACATTGTGAGGATCGCCATCTTCTGTCAGGGCTGTGTGTTTAAACTTGTCCTCGCCTGCTGTGTCAGGTTTCCGTACCATGCAAGCATCCAGATGGGTGTTTTTGGCCTCTTTTCCGTACGTCAAGAGATTTTCCAGGTACGCTCGATAAGGGTATTTATCCAAGTTACTTCTGACCAGTTTGTTATTCAAGTACAAATCCACTAAGTTGAACAAGGAATGCATGAAATTGTTGACGGGAGCTACTCTTGCATCGGCTACTGGAGCGTTGTTGTACGTTTTCTTCACTTTGACTTCATCTACAAGTAACTGCTATTCAGATCGATGTCATCTTCGGGCTGTCCTATGATTTCAAACTCGACGGGGGCTGAATCCGTCAAAGAGGAGTCGGGATGAAATTCTACCCATTGGGATTCTTGCATCGTCATCATGGTGGGTGGCATGGCAAACAGATCCAGTTCAGACTTGGAACAGGAACAAGACTCTCAATGCATCAGTTCTTCTCTCTCTGCTTGTGATTTAATAATAAAAAACGTCTAGTTCTCGGACGGTTCTTCTTAGTCTTTCTAGCTCTGGTGGTATGACGTCCTCTGGAGGGGTGTCTTTGTCATCTCTTTCTGCCTTGTCCTTGCTGTGGTGGCAGGGAAGCAGGAATGCCTGACTCTGTAGTGTCCTGGGCATTTATAGGAGTTTCTCGTCGGCCCAAAATGTCTTTGCCCGTTTGAAGCAAGGCATTTTTGCCTGCTCTCAGGAAGGCTTCTTTGGGGTTTTGTTTGTCGATGATGACACTTTAGAGAAATTCTTTGCCGTGCGTCAACGCGGCGTCTTTCAAGGCGTGCAATCCTCGTGTCACCATTGGTTTCAAAACGGGGGCCACCGAACGAAAGTCAGATTTCAGCATATTTCCTAAACCATATCCTCGTTGTCGGGCTACTCCTTGGTACACGAGATACATGCCTTACAAGTTGTTAGAGAATCGTTTTCGAAAATGGAGTTTCAGTGTGACTTTCCCTTTGGTGAATGAAATATTTGTCCTAGTTCTCCTTTTATAATAATGTTGACAATGTCAAAATACGTCCTACTGACGGGCAAATAGTGAGGATATGAAAATTCGCGGTGAACATCATAAATGTTTCCTCCTTCCTCGTCAGCGCTCGTGGCAGAATCCACCTTGAAAGGAATGACTCGCAGTAACGGTACGCAGTTGTGTCCCACTACGTTGTACTCTACCACATCGGAGTATACAAAGATCAAAGTGAGTCCTTGTTTCAATTCTAGAGGGAATGTAAAATACGACACAAAAGACATGTTTTCGTGAATGGGTGGTATGGGTCCACCCATCAGCATCTTGACGTCCCCACCCAAAATATCAAACAATTCAGGACAAAATGAAATGAACACCACTTTGTTCTCCTTAAATTTCATCATTAGGCGACGAGCCACTTTATGGTACTCGAGGGTGACAAGTTTTTCTCCAAGACTTTGTCAAACACAGCATTCAACCTGGCAAAATTCGTGTTCACCAGATGTTGACCACTAAAATAATAGCCTGCAGGAATTGTCAAGTGATAGGTGGTCTGTTTAGTTTGGGAGTACTGTGTTTTTATATGAAACTTTAAATGTGTATTCAAGTAGTTTTGTACTTACTCGTCATGAACTTCGACATCAAAAGTGTTTTGATTTTCAGTGATGTTTAAGATTTGTGTATGATGAGTCATTTCCACCAAAGTCACTTCCCAATGGGGTTCGTGATCCAATTCGATGGTCTGAGGTAATTTATCAGTGAAACAGCACAAGGTGTTTTGGGGAAACACATCCAAACTACTGTCACTGGGTCACGTCCAGTAAAATTTGTTATTCATAATTCCAGAGTTTTGCTCTCCGAGGGGTCGCTGGAAGTCAGAGGAATGTCTAAAGAGGATTGTTGTTGGGGTAGTGACTGTTGGGAGAGTGACTGACAATGGGCGCAAGTCTCCCGTTGTTCCTGTTAGAAGAGTATTTCAGGGACGGATTGGGGAGAAGGTAACTAATGCAACTGCTCAGTAAAATGGTCCACAATTGTTTGTCTCCTTGTTGAAAACTCAAATTGGCAATGGCAGCACCGATAACACAATACACCATAAAGATTTGACAGATAAAGACGATTTGCATTTTAGGCACACGTTCTCCACACCACAACCACAAGGGTTGCTATTTTAGATCTTGCACAGAAGAACTGGGCGAAGGAGAGGTCAGGGCTGTAGTGGTTGACGCTGTGTTGAAAGGTATGATGGTTGCTTCTTTTATAGTCGATGGCTTGCGAAGCGTCGATCCCAGAATCAAAACTCGGCGGATATCCTTTCTAATGTACTTTGACTTCTTTGACACGACGTTTTCCAACTTTACGGGTTCTTCGATCGAGAATACTTTTGATGTCGTACACTTTGTCTTCTGTTTTGGTCACGCGTTGTAACTCAAGCAAGAAAAACGTTCCTTTTAACACTTCCCCGTTCATGACTTCCAATTTATAGGCGGTAGGATGACAGCCACGCACACGTCCAGTGACACGTAACAATTCGGTGGTCCAGTTGGGTAAGTAACATCTGTCAAAAGTGCATTTGGTTTTGCCAATGCGCACCCAGTCTCCCGTCTTCAATACTTCACCTTTCTTGGGGACAGTCGGGGACGTACCAAACAGGCGCTCAAAGACGGCCACTTCGTTGTCGGGAGTCACTTCTTGGGGGGCACATCCGATACTCCAATGTTAAGATTGGTTGTACGCTTGGACCAGGTGCGGGAAGATGTTGATGTACTTGAGAGTGTGTTGATGCGTAAGATATTTCCACATGAGTTCTTTCAGGTGCGTTCAAAACGTTCCACAATGCTGGCTTTGGTTTCGGGATTCTCGGTGGTGAAACAATGAATGTCTCGTTTCTTTAATTCTTTTTAGAAAGCTTGGTTCAGAAGTTCGATGCCTTTATCGAGTTGCCATCGAAGAGGGTGACGACCACCTTGTTTCAACACCAGTGGTAGGTCTCGCATTAACTCACTGCTAGATTTGGAAGTAAATGGCACGGCCCAAGCAAATTTGGAAAAGACGTCATTGACACAAAACAAATATTTGTAGCCACGATTGTAGGTGGCCAAATGAGAGACATCTGCTAAATCGGCTTGACATTGATGATCAATACCCTCCACTCCGATGCAACTTCTGGAAAATTATTGTCGAATGGGTTTGTGTAAGGTGTACAAGGCTTGTTCTTGTAAACATCGTTGTACTTGAGGTAAACGGACACTTTTCAGTTGGGTTTTGGCAGCACGATACAATTTCTGAACTCCTCGGTAACGTGAAGGATGGACTGGATCGTAGTAAATGCTGTTTAACACCTTCTCTCTCCATCAGAATTGTTTTTAATAGGCCACCCACGCTTCACATATGTCACTCTGGCGGAGCGAGGTGATAGTTTGGAAACGGCTTTACGTGTCCGATGTGCCACGCGATTTGAAGTCGAGGGTAGTACTGGTTGTGGTGGCGGTAATGGGATGGATTTTGTCTTCTTTTCTTTTTTCTCTTCTGGTTTCCCTTCTTTCTTTTTGACTTCTGTCGAAGGAGGAGTGGACATCATCTTTTTAACCCAAGCTTTGAGGTTTTCTCGTTGGGGTGTAGGGGAAGGAGTAAACAAGGATGCTGCAATCTTACTAGAGATGGGCGCAGTTGACGGTGTTTGAAAGACTTCTCGTGCCTCTTCTTCCTCTGCGTCTGTCTTGACCACTAGGGGTGGTGGTGGTGATGGACGTTTCATCAGGGCCTTAACATCTTTCAGAGTTGGTAGAGCTGTTTCGTCTTAAGCTTTCTGGTGAAAGAGGCGAAGTCGTTGCAACAGTTGACCGTACCTTTGCGATTTTTCTGTTTCTGACAAATTGCTGCGTTCCATCACCGATTCGAAGTCATGTTGTAACTGGGACATTTCGGTCAAATGAGGATTGGGAGGTAAATGCGAGATCCATTGTTCTTGCCAACGACGGAATTTCATCGTTTGTAAGGCAATAAAGACACTTTTCGTCCTTCCATTGGATTCCAAAGGTCACGTCTGAGATCTTTTGACTCCATATTGTCCCTTTTATCTTCTTGACCATTTTTATCTTGGACCCATCTTGGACCCATGGGTAAAACACTTCCCAGGACTCCTCCCAGCATGACTCTCCCTATTCCTTTGACAAGCGGTCATCTCAGGGGTAAAAATCCTCCGCGTGGCACCAACATCTTTCTCTTTGCAAGGATGGGTATTTTCTTTTGGACCATTTGGAGAAGAAAGTGTCGATATTTGGATAAGCATTCTTTCTGTTGTTTAGATAAAGGTATCGTTCCTTTCAAGATATTCAGAGAACATTCGTTCACAGAATCATTGACATCTTTGGAAGCGGTTTGAATCAGTTGTTTTCGCATGGGTGGAGGGGCTTTGGACAGGACGAGCAACATATCCGAATGTTTGGCTAAACGAGGAACCAGTCCTTTCCTTTTCGTTCCTGTTTTGGCAAGATAATGGTGTGCACGTCTTTTAGGGGACATAGTTTTGGTTCAGGAGCAAAATACACTGACGTCCATCGCTTGACATGCGTCCTTTTATCTTATTTTTGGGCTGGTGGTAATAGACTAGGAAAACTTCTGAGAAGCTGTGGTAACAAAAGAGGCGTAAAAAAATCCTCCCCATTGGTTGCTCGTTTTTCTTAGCACGACTGGATCTTTTCAGGGGTAGACGACAATGCTTCGCTAAGCGTTTCGGATGACGAGACTGTCTTTTTCTTTTTCCTTTTCCTTTTTAGACAGGAGAACAACGATGATGGTGGTGTGCACTTCTTTGAGGGGACATCTATGGGCGTTCACGAGCACAAATACTGGAATGTGTCGCCACTGATTGTCTTTACGTCATATCAACTTGATGACACGCATCACGTGTTTGTAACGGACTGAATTGGGACAGTTTGCAACGGACTGAATTGGGACAGTTCTTGCTTGTATAAATCAAATAAACTCTGTAACATGCCCGATCTCTCTTGGACTTTGATTTTGGAGGCAGGTACTTTGTGAGCAGCTGCCACTGCAGCTAAAGAAGAGGAGGGTGTCACGGCTGGAGGAGAAGTTCATGGAGAAACCGATCTCTATTGTTTCATCAAATTAGGAAGAACAGCTGTCAAATTGGGTCTGGCTGGCATCCCCAGCAACGGAGAGGTGGACGAACCTGAGGCTACTGGAGAAGCGATCACCGTCGCCGCAGGTCGTGGTTTGCGAATATAAGGTTGCACCCTGGCCGAAGTGCCTCTCTTGCGGGTAGAAGCTCTTCTCTGGAGGAATTTCTTTTTCTTTAGGACTTTTTTTTCTGTGGCTGTGACCTGGTCTTGATAACACTGTTCTTTTTCTTCTTCTGGGTACCTTTAAGCCGGGTAGTGGCTTTTTTCTTGGGAGGATTTTGGTGGAATTAGGATCCCATTTTAAGAGGGAGCGAATGATGACACCTCCTAGAGAACCTCTACCTCCAGGTTTCAACATGATTTCCTTTTTGGTTTGAGTGTCGATGCGAGGATCTGCCAGTTGCGTCAATCCTACTTTGTTTCTCTTAAAAAAAGGGTTTTGTTTGATGAAGGATGTGAATGATGCCTTGCAGTAATTGACGTGCTGTCACCGTAAACCATCGCAAGACTTCTTTGAGACTGGCTTCTAAGACACGAGCACGTATTTGTGGATTCTTTGTTACTACTGATGCCGTACAAGGCACGTATCAATTTGACGGGAAGATGAGACTGAAGGGACGTCATGTTGACGATGTTTGAGACAGACCAAAAGTGTCCAAGGATTTTACAGACTTTCTGTTGTTGTTGTTGTTAAGTTGACGGGGACATGTACACGACATGTCCTCCATCTTGGCACCAGTAGTGAAACAGATGGGTACAAAATAAAAAATAAATGGGGTTAGTGGGTTTTAAATCCACGAGTAAATAAGCGTGTGGGGTTTGAGTGGCAACGTCGTACGCATGTGTCAGCCTAGGCGTTCCTAACTGTTTGGCTAAGACTTGCACTTGCGATTTATCTCTATGGCTTTCAAACAAGACCACGTAATGAGCAGTGAGACTAATGGTGCGATGGGCTTTACTTTGTTGAAACAATGTTTGAATAATGTAAATGGCTCTGTCATTACGATGATGCCTTTTGCGCGTAAACCATAGTTTAATCTCTTCTTCGTCTTCTCCTAGCATGTCGTCGAAGATTACCAGATGTGTTTGACTAGGGTCCGACATAATCGCGTCATCATCGCGAGGAATGCCTTCCAAAAACACGATGGAATCACCTTGACTTTCTCGCAGGAGGCTGTGCGCCGATTGTCACTCTTTGTAACACCATACGATATGTTTAGGTGGACGATTGATCAAAATGATGTTTATGTTAGATCAAACGTTCGACAAATTCGGTTTTGCCTGAACTGCTAGGTCCGGCAATTAACATGTTAAAGGGATGCTGAAGATACAAGGCCTCCCAAGTTTTCGTCGATGACTTTGAAAGTGGAGGAAGAGCGAGCAGAGACAGCAGAAGTAGCCATGGTGAAGGAAATGTCACTTTTGACACGAAGACAGACAAGACAAGAGTTTTTATACTTTTTTCAGGACACGTTTGTTTCAACACATGTTTAAAATTGAACACGAAAGACAAAAATACATGAAAGCCAGATGGATAAGTACATGGATAACGTACACATCAAATCGATGAAAGTGGAATATAAACAAATCACTGTAAAACATTTTTGGTGACGAAGGTGTGATGTCCTAGGGACAGTTTGTAATGTTCTTAGAATCTCTACACTTGGCACAGTCACACAGGGGTCCTCCCGGAATGGTCTTTCGGAGATGTCCATGTCGATGACGGTACTATCCATAAGAGAGTGGTTTTCCTCGGTGTCGGCTTCTTCTGGCACTGCAGTTAACGCTGATTAGAAAGTTACTTTTTCACTGGACACTTTAAGGTCACTTATTCCTTTGAATGCATAACACAAAACTTGTGCAATGTAAGCCACTTCTTTTGTCCAAGCCTCGAAACCCCAACTTTTCCAGTCACGTACACCTTTACAGTGAGAATGTAAGTCACAAACTAGACACACATCTTCGTAAGCATCCGGAGTTGCTAAAATTTCACAAAGAAACCTTTCGTCAAATTGAGGTCGAAAAGTTCTTAGATTAAAGCGCAATGCTTTTAACAGAATGAGTTTCTCGTGCTCATTTAAAGGAAACACCATCATGCTTTTGGTACAGTAAAGATCGTACCGAGTCCACAAGAAATCGGCTGGTAAACAAAATCCCAGAAAGCAAGTCACTAAGACACACACTATACGGTGACCCAAATTCAATGGGTACAGTGCTCGTAAAAAGACTTGTAATCCACCACAGTCTGAATACTATCATTGACTGCCTTACATGGAATCTGTTGTATCAAGGTCGTGGCATGGTAGCCCGTTTTTATACCCTCTTTTGTCGGAGGTAATAAGTGCACTTTTTGCACAGAGCTAATCGTACTCCAGTAGCGAATCCAAATTTTTAGTCACTTGTTCACACACTACACACCGCACAGAATTTTCCTCTACAGACAAAATTTGATAGCGTAAAAGGTGTTGGTAAACCTCTAACTCTTCCTCTGAAATTCGTTGTAGTATGGCCACTTTGTAAGTAGAAGGATGAATAGCAACCAAAATATTCTGGTCCTCATCCAGTTAAACAATGTCTGACTACTGGAACGCTTTCACATGAATCAGTCTTCTTAGATCATTCAGGTACCAGTGGTTCCAACATTGATGACGTAACGGATGTACTTTGTTCATTGCGTTTCACTTGTATTTTGACGAACGCTCGGTAAATGCGTTCTCTCAACCGCACAGGCAAACCACGAATGTTCGATTCTAAAGTGTCCATCCAGAGATTACTAAGGTCCCACTAAAGGTAGGTAGTGACAGTGAGGAGACCATCGAGCATGTTCCAAGTAAGCGGAATCTTTCTGTTCCCACTGGTAAAGTGACACACCGCAACTGAAGTACTTCACTTTATTCCCTTCACCCAAGTAGATAAATCCAGCTCTGGCTAATTCTTCGGGGGATAGGTCCTCCCAGATATTTTGGCCATTTTCCTTGAAAGGTTTGGAATCAACTTTCAAAGTCGCAGCATTCAGGCATACTCACAACGAATGAATATTCTTCTTTCACATGTTCATTTCGATGAGGATACGGTAAAATCCGCAGAAGTTTCCTCAGGGTCAGATGATATCCGTAGGGTGGTAGACGCATGGTTTCGCGTGGAGGATGACACTGACAATGAAAACCAGCAAAGTGAAAAGGTGTACGATAACGAGTGTCATCGCTTTCGCATTCATCAGGTGTGACACGCACAGCATCACTTTCCATGGTAGTTATGGTAGTAGTGGTCATAGCAAAGTTCACATGATGTGATACTGAATCGCTGAGGTCACAGCGTACGGCCTCCCTGACATTGCAAGGCACAGCATCGCACTCCACTTGAGATTCACCGAACTTGAATGGTGTTGTCTGTTTAAAAGTATTCATCATTCTCGCTTGGTGTTTGTAGTCACAATAAACTATCGGTCTTGGATTGTTTCCCTTTTTATATGCATCGAATATCGGCGTGTCGGTTCCGTAAAGTGTAGTGGTTGGGAAGCCATACTCGCTTCTGGTACACGATTTGATAGACTTTTTCCAAAGGCCGACTGAGGATTTGGTGTGTGGCTAAACGTACAATCTTACGAGGTTGGTAGGTGGTCACTCTAAAGTTTCCATCCTCTCCAGATTGTAAGACTTCTTTCAATACCCCAAAGTTTACCACTTGACTGGTGCAATAACTGAGAGTCAATTCTTTAACTTTACACTCGGCGTGCACTTCTTGTGGGTCCTGGTATTCGTAACAGTAATTTTTGGCACCGGCACTACAAAACGTAGAACCTTGTCGTCGGTGTGCTCGTAAGTCCAGGCTTCTAAACGGTCTCCTTCGATGACAGGGTCACGTTGACCCAGCCGATCGAAGTACATGCAACTGTCCGTGTCAAAATACAGCACACGATGTCCTAACAGTTCTAAAGCTTCGAACAATTTTACGCGAGCATGGGCTGTCACTTAGGCTGCAATGATGACATTTCCAAATTCGTCGGCTTCTACAAAGTCCAGTTCTTCTTCGTAATTGACTAAGATCAAGCCCTCACGAATAACGTCCACGTGTTTCATGGCATTAGTTTTGTTGTGAATCATCTAGAATCAGCGGGAAGGTTCTCTCAAATACTCCATCTTGGGTAAACATGGTCGTTGTGCCATTTTGCCCCAAAAGCAATTCAACATCACTTTAGCAAAAGAGCGCCTTCCTTCGTTTTTCTCCAGGTGGTCTAAAGTGATATCCTCCTGGTGAAAGTATTTCTCTTTGAATTTCTTTTGTGCTTTGGGAATGTGTCACCTGGAATGATAGCCGCTGGTTTCATCTTTCAGTTTCAAAAAGGCATCCACATAGTCTGTGAAAATGCATTTCTGAGTTTGGTCTCCCTTATGGTATTTTTCTGTCTTGGGAAAGTGGTAAATTTCGTACACTTCTAACAATTAATATATCAGGTCCACAGCTTTAAACAATTCCACGCTGACCCACGTACCCGTCAACGTGCATTCTTCCTGGATATGCTGACAAGGTTGGGCTTCTTTGCACGTTTCGGCACAAGTACGACTAAAGGAAACATCAGTTTTCCTTGACAATGGTGAGGTAAAACGGGATGGTACAAGTCCATGGGAGGCAAGACTTTGCATTTGATCAATCCTTCGTATTATCGAATGTTTTCCAGGTCGATGTGTTTCGTCAGCATTTGCGGGTGCCCTGCGGGAAAGTGACAATATTTTCACACGCTAGGTTAAAGCGAACACACGTCCAAGTATTTGATTTCTTCTCCTTTCTCCTCGTCGGCTTGGTACAACAAACAGGTGGCATTCGTCCGTCCCCCGTACAAACTGTCCCCCGGGTTCAGTGAATCCACCAACTTGTAACTTTCCACGATGCGTTTAAACTCGGGATAAGTTTTCAAACGGTGATCGTACTCGTGTTCCCACATTTCCACCACTTGGTGTCCTTCCTGTTCTAACTTCAGTCGCCGCTGACAAGTGGCCTGGTACAAGTCTTCCATGGTAAGTTGTAAAACCTGATTTTGGTGTCACGTTGAGGGTAGCAGATGGGACATCCGTGAAATAAGCACCCTTTAAACTCGTACACAATGTGAGGGTTTTCTAAGTTCCAGCTATCTACCTATTACGTTCCGATGGTCTCTTCGCCTCCTCCGTTGTGGGCATGTTGGAACCATTTGTCTTCCTTGTCGGACAAGTAATGTAACCAGCGTAAGGCTTTGACCGAATACTGACGTTTGACAAAGTTAGTCGTTAGATGGCTTATGAAAGCCAGGGTGTTTTTGGGCATGAGTTATTAGCGGTACACTAAGGAACAAGCTTTGGCAATGGTGCAGGCTTCTTTCAAAGGATCGATTGCTCCGTGCTCCATGAACAGTTCTCAAAATGTTCCACAGCAACGCCGTAAATTGTTCACGTCGAAACGACAATACTTTAATATTTCTTCCTGAAAGTTGGAAGGGCCCGAGGCGTGAGAGTGGTATCAACCATAGAAAGCTTCTCGTTGTTCGGTGCGCATGTTGTCGGGGTCGTAGTAGTGATCCTCAGACTAATGGGGTAGAACGGCGTGTTGATTGGCATCGGTATTGAAAAAGTGCGGAAAATAGCTTTTGGCCATTTCTGTCATTCCAAACGTTTTAGGCATTCGGCTCAAATTCATGGCCAAGTAACTCATCGAATCTTTAAACTGCACTTCTCTCACTTGCATTGAAATGATTTTAGATCCGTTCAGAGTCACTTTAGGACGTTCGGTACTGAGAAGAAATTGTCCATCGTATCCCGAGAAATTGTGAGCCATCACCGTGGCATAGCGATGGCAATCTCCGTAACGTTCAATGTCCTCTTGGTTCTACGTCTCGTCGATGGGATCTAAGATCCATTGGGCGAAATCGGCTAGCCTGTTCGGTCCCCGAAAGATTTTTTCCCGTCCTCCAAGAATCTTACTACAGTGAGGGCAATGATTAAAGACTGGTTCTTGGATGCACTTCTCGCACACTCGATGAGCCACTCAGAAACTAGGAATGTTAATATCAGTCTCTTGCGTGTATTCGAAATCGAAAATGATGAAATTGCCTTTCTTCTGGTCATCTTCCTCTTCATGTTTGGATTGGTATTTCTGAATGTAGCATTCGTGTTCCAAGTCCACGATTGGGCGACAAACGTGACATCGCTTCTTTCCTGAACATACGTGAGCCTTGGCGATATTGGTACATATGCCTTGTCCACATGTAGGGCACAATTTAAGCAGTTGACAAGCAGTTTTCCGCTGTGAACCTTGCCTCTTCAGATTTTGTTGGTAACAGCTAGGACTGACACAAGTGCGCTGACAAGTTGGGCTATGCACTCGTTTTTGTCCTTCGTCAAGACAGGGTTTAGATGCCAGACATCCCTTACATTTCGATCCACAATGCTTGTGTTGCTCTCAATTGTTATAGCCATGTCACATTTCTCACAGTAATAACTGTATCCCAAGAATGTGGCAAAACTGGTGATGATATCGAAATGTTCATCGTGATAATAGACGTGAATGTATTTTCCGTCTCTGAAATGTTTCCCTCGAAACAACAGAGGTCCACGCACTTCTTGAGGGTGCACTTTCAAGGTGTAGCGTGGAGTTAAGACGTCTTGCAATCTTTGCATTTTCAGGAATGCCACGGGGTGTGTCTTTGCATATCCCCCCTTGCTATAACATGAGTTCTACTTCTCTTCGTTGTTTGGCTCGGTCCGATCGTTGAATAGTTTTCCAGGTTCTTTTCCATTCTGCCGTGTCGTTCTTGTCGGAATACGTTCGTCCCATCACGGTGGCACGGGCTAAACGCATCTTGAGGATTGTTAATTCGGAAGAGGCTCTTTTGGGTGCTGCGAAGGTCGTCTACCAATAACACTTTTTTGCGTCCGGTCCCTTGGGGAAGAGAAACGTGGGTCATGAACAGTGTCACTTTTCCATCCGTGATGTGAAACTTGTCGTTGGATTGTTGCACTTGTTGAACCTTGTCGATGACTTTGGAAGGTGTCAGTTTTGATGGGCTGCTAAACTCGATCCAAACGGGGGACTTCAAACTGTCGTGGTAAATGGAAAGTCTCAAGCGATCGTCCTCGTTGGCTTCACATTGCTGTTTCAGTGTGGTTAACAAAGAATCCCACACTTCGGTGATGAACTCTCTGCATTCTCCAGAGGTACTTCGGACTTGAAATCTTTAACCTTCACCGTGTACGTGTAGGCCGTGGTAGTAATTTTCAGGGTTTATTGGTGGTGGTGAACTTTGGTTAGGTGTAGACTCGCTGGGTCTGAATTCTGGCTCACTCATGTCATCTTCAAAATCGCAGACATGGATCTCAGCCAAGACTTCAGTACTGTGCGAGGCGATCAGTCAGTTTCTGTCTCTTACTTTCTTCTCCTTTCTCCACCAAATGACGCGATCGCTTCATCTTAAGTGCAGAAATTCAAATGACTACATTTTAATCGCCATGGTCCCCTTTATATCCATGTAAGACCAGTGTATATATAAAGGGCCAGTGTCTTTCCTCCAAATATTCATTTCACTCTCAAGCCTACCAGAACGATGGAAGAGCCAACAGAGATCGAACGTCTGTTCAGGGCTTTGCGAGGTGTCATACGAAGGTTTTCTGCAGAGAAACCGACGGACTACTCCCCCTCCTTTCCAGATAAAAGTCCAGATACTTGCTATATCTGTCAGAAGAATGGGCATTGGTCTTCAGAATGTCCACACCGTCTTAAAAGCAAGACAGGTGTCAAAAGAGACAAAAGTCAAGATACCTGTTATTGTCAAGAGAAAGGACATTTGTCTTCAGACTGCCGTATGAAACAACAGGAGCAGGAGGAAGAGAGAGCTTCTGAACAGGAGGAAGAAGATGTACCCTCCGCAAAGGAGGAACCCAGACACGTCCAGAAAGAGAAAAAAAGAAGACGAGAAGAAAATGAGGAAGTAGAGAAGGAAAAACCTGTGAAAGGGAAGAAATTCAAAACAAGGAGAGAGTGAACAAAGACACAGAAGAACCTAATGAACTTTTTAAAGTGCTGTGTTGTGAATTGAATTGTAAGTTTGTTCCAGAATAGTCCAAAAAGATAAACGTGTCTCTTGGTTTTGATTTTGTAGAATAAGGATCTACACTCATGATCTCACACACTTACATCATGGGGTAAACAAGGGATTTTGAGTTTTAATTGATTTTGGCAAAAGGAATGCTATCTCTTTTCGAAAGAAGTGGGTGGCCCTGAAAAACATTGGTTTTTTTTTTTATTAAAAAAAAACCCCCAAAAAAACTCAGGAACGGGAAGTAATGAACTCTAGCTGCCTTATCCCTTTGCCACGGCCAAGGCCAACTTCTGGACCTGCTACTGTCGATGATTTGGTAGAAATCACTAGAGTTCTTATCTCAGGCGTAGTAACAGGGTTGGGCTGTTTGGCTCGGGAAGGTCTTGTTCTCTTGGGTCGTAATAAAGTAGTCTGATACGTTTGTTTCAGACTCCTTAATCCTACCAAAATGTCTAAGAGTACCGTCACCGTTTGAGTTTCACCGTCCTCCTTCTCTCCTAGCCCTTGTTTCTTCTCTGCTTCTTCTTCCTGTCGTTTCATTCTTGCTTCTTCTTCTTCTTCTTCTCGCTGTTGCTGTTGAAGGAGAAAAGCTTGTTCTGCTTCTTTCTTCTGTTGCGGAAATTTCTCCAATTCTTCTTTCTGTCTCTGTTTAAAATCCTCGACGTGTGGTAAGGAAGGAGAAGGTGGCGAAGGTGTTGGTACTGGAACAAATTCTTGCGAAGAAGAAAGAAAATCCATTAAATTCCAATTAAAATCGGCCTCTTCTGGAAGTAGGACCGTGTTCGCTTTGGTAGCCGCTGCTATGCCATCACTTCTCGTCTCCAAGGCCAGTGCACCCCAATTCATCGTCTTCTTAGTTTCCGTCATGTTCTAACTCTGTCGCATGGATTCACTGCGCAGAGACGCTAGTGCACCTATATAGGGAATGTGGCATCACATGTAGCTCTCTTTGGATTGGAAGACAGACTCCTCTCTGTGAATGAATTTTGTAACGCGTGTTTGGAATAGTGAAAGAACTCAATCCGTTTCGATCCGCTCTTCCACTATAAATAACCGCTATTCACTTCATTTGCTTCACCTGTTCTCGTTACAAGATATGGACTAACTTAGAATCGTCTACTCTCCTATCGTCGATGCTGTTCAACCCGGTCTATCCCATGTATGTCAAATCATCATGGGCTATGACCCAGATCACCGAGACGGCCCTTTGGAAACGAAGGATTTATGTGGAGAGACAAGGCTGTCTGAGGAGAGTCTTAATCTACCGTCCAGCGGTCAGACCAAGTTTGAGAAAGAGAAGATCAGTGAGATGCCCTCTATGTTAACTGAATAGTGTTAAGAAAAAAAAAAAAGGTCCTTTTCAGGGCCACTCCACTGTCTCGAAAGATTTACTTTCTTTGCCATATATGTGTGTCTTTGTTTTGTGTTTGTTTGTTTGTTTGTTTGTTTACCCGCCCCGCCAAGCGTTATTATTCATATATTTTCAACGCTGAACTAGCTGAACTTACCCGCCACCCGTTACCCGCTTTCTTTTCCCACTGTCACTGTTTGCTGTTTGGCCCGATTGAGGTGAGCCATTGTTGCCAATGTCCTGCAACGTGACGTATCATTCCTATTGTCCCTATACAAACCCAACCTATGATAATTCACATTTTTATGAATTGACTGCGTTTTCTACGTTTTGATTGGATGTAAACGGTCACGTGATACTGATCTGGAATTTGTTACACATCGATAAATTCTGCTGACTACTTTTGGTTCCCTGTGTCCAGATCATTTGATGTGAAGTTGTATCTATATCAACGCTTTACACCCTAATGATAACAACAACAAGCTCTCACCCACCCAATGACAAGCCACACATTAAAATCAACCATTAGAAGTTAAAACAATGTAATTGCACAGACCTTCTTGCACTCCAACACTCACCCCTTTTGCCGAAGAAGGCATATGGCAGACTTTAGAAGCCAATCTTCGGAAATTATTGCATTTCACCTTGACAACATGTTACAGCAGCGGTTATTAAAGGTCAGGGTCATGTCAACCAAGGGATCTCACTAAAAATGGACACAATTTTGCTTTTGAAAGATCGAAATGCTGAGACAGTAACAAGGACGTTGCTATAACAACACGTGCCATACGCAAGCGTAATTTTCTAAAACAAAAGAAATATTTCTGGTTTAACCGCGATAACCATTTCTTGATATATTAAAATAATGATCATAACAATATATCACTGGCATGACCCGCTATGACATTCTACCCGTATCACTGTATAAAGAATCGATGAATCTTGGCTAGCGAAGATATGGCTATGTATTCTATCGCAGTTTAGAGGCTAATGAAAGAAAACTTCGAGGTACAAAAATGTGAATGTTTTGTTGATTAAATCTGCTGATCTGATGTTAGAAAGGAAGTATATTGGAATTATGAGGACTTTATTTACTTTGTGAGTGATTAGGTAAAATTTACACATCGATAAATACCCAACCATGATCATTTAATCCTATATTAAATTCCCCATGTCGCTAAACAGCTCCAGCAATATTTGGCATGTTAAATTCCCCTTGTGGCTAAACAGCCGCAGGGGGTTTGCCCATGTTAAATTCCCCTTGTCGCTTATCGTGCCCACGATCCTTTCTGACTGAGATTTTCGTTGTCGCCAAACAGCCCCACTATACTACTCACACACATCTAAAAAACTAAACAAACACACATATTTGCACATGCACATGTATGTGTATATTTAGCGAGAGAGAGAGAGAGAGAGAGAGAGAGAGAGAGAGAGAGAGAGATGATAACTAGGAAAAAGAAGGGTAATTCCAATGACCTCTTTGGAAGATAAATGTGTTATATTGGTCCCTATAATATTCTTCATCGACAATGCATTAAAATCGAAACCAGATGGTTTTTTGGCTTCAGTTCCTTTTTATTTATACGCGTCAATGTTGTATGGAATCCTATAACAGCGCGAATATAGAGGCGATTGAACGTCATATTAAATCAGTCACACGATTGGTAAGACTCATTAACATGGCGGGTACATTCGATCAGTCGTGTGTTTGTCAAAAATACTCCAAATACAGCATGTCTGAGCATTAAATATAAAATTACAAAAGTATGTCAATCGATAGAACAGGAAAGTACATTTATTTTAGTGTATTAGATTCTACTTGCAACTTCGACTTCATTATCACCAGATGGCTAATTGTTGACAAAATTACAGTTTTAAGGAACTTCTAACAAAATTCATAAACAGTATTCATATTGGAACCAGGATTTGGGAAGAATTTAATTCAGTTGATCATCTCAATTGGGCTTCTTCTTAATTGATATCAGATTTTATTGCACCGGTCGCGAGGAACAACGATATTTGATAGATGTCATTTGATACCAAGAGAGCGGAAACAGTATTTATTATCTGCATAAATATCAGGGAGGTAAATGAGGCACGTCATCAAATACACCATAAACTACAGGTAATAAAGCACAGCGGAGTTTTATTACCATCAGCTATATAGGGATACAGAGAGTTCAGTTATAAAATCGAGATATCAGCTATGTTTGATGTACTTTTTTTTTAGTTAGCTCCTATGTATCAGAATATTACGATGGGGCGTATATAATATTTTGTATCATCTGAAGTATGTGAATAAGACAATCTGTAGCCATTACAGCTGGTACGGTTTGATTTTTTTTCCTAGAACAGTACCTTGCAGTTTATGTCGAGACAATACACAAATCAACACAAATGTGGCCAGCATATAATCATGTTTGTACGCAGCTTTGTAATAAACTATACACTCCCCAATAGCTAATCAGTACCCAGAGTCACGAGGCCTACATTTTATCAGAAAACCCACATGCAATCAGTGCTCAATTAAGTATCGGGTTCCATAAATTCATTTCTCCAGCAATAAAATTAAAGATGTTGGTACGATAGGTTAACAAATACAGATTATAGAACTGAAGAATAAAAAATGAATGTTCGTGTTTCTGAAAGGACTAGGGCCCAAATCAATCTTGATCTGTCTTGGATCCAGCTGTATCTTAATTTTTCTCTAGAAGGCGATGGCACATTTGGATGATAGTTATGGTATTGGCTAGAATTAATCTCCTACCGAGAGTTCGATGACATTCGTGTATGTTATGTACATGAATTTATGTTCTTATGGAAATAAATATGTTCATCTTGGTGTCAGCACGGCAGAAATTAAATAGGGAAATATAAATACTTTACCGAGTTACATAGTAAACCTATTGTTGCTGAGAATTTCATACCATAAATGACTAAATAATAATGACGTCTGCATAAAAGCAAGCCGTATGGTGTAACCATCTCCCTTTAGCTAATTGTACACTCCGCGGACTTTTATCATTTCAATTTTCGGTTTTATCAGTAGCGCGTTTGAACGATGATGAAGATGCAGATTTCAAGAATGATTAAAGAGACTTAACATTCACATGCACACTTTAGATAAAAGGAATGATTTATTCCTATGACACTCTGACTAATACAATATACATGATTTATATAACACATATGGAATAAAAGGAAAGATTTATTACCTTGGCAGCACGACTGTATTTCAATAGCCTATTTATGATTTAGATGTAAGACACATGAGATAAAAAGAATGCTTTATTGCTATCACACTATGACCGTAGTACAGCGGTTTTTGTCCGTAAATTTATACCAAGACTCTGACACAGTATTTTAGTCTCCAGATTTTGAGACATTATAGGTGTTGTTACCGATAGTGGGGCAGATATTCTGTACCACTATCGGTAACGACGCCTATAATGTCTGGCTCAGTCAGACTATCCTGGAATTGCTTTTGATGAGATGGTCGATTGGAAACATATGGAGGAGACACAGAAAGCTTTCGTTAAAATCCACAATCAGATATTTGATCTACAATAAAATGATTTGAAACAACTAAATGCACTACGGTGAAATCAGACATACTACCGCAAAGCCGACCTTTCTCAGGGCTTAATGAAGCATACTTCATACACGCAAAACAGACCTCACCGACGGCTCATTAAAGTCTGATTTATACACGCAAAGTAGACCTTACTGAGTGTACAATAAAGCATGCTTTATACACGCAAAGCAGACCATTACGAAGGGTCCAATAAAGCATGCTTTATACACACAAAGCAGACCTTACAAAGGGTTCAATAAAGCATGCTTTATGCACTCAACGCAGACCTTACAAAGGGTTCAATAAAGCATGCCTTATACACTCAAAGCAGACCATTACAAAGGGTCCAATAAAGCATGCTTTATACACACAAAGCAGACCTTACTGAGGGTTCAATAAAGTATTCTTTATACACGCAAAGCAGACCATTCTGAGGACTCAATAAAGCATGCATTATAGACGCAATGCAGACCTTACTGAGGGCTCAAAAACATGCCTTATACAGGACCTATACGGATCTTTCTACTTTCTCTTGGAGATTATCATAATTGTGTCAGGTTTAGTTCATCGACGTGAGAAATGCTGCGACACAAAGTTTACTTACAATGAGCATTCTCATGTGGATATGATTCACGTAAAAGTAAACTATAAATGGAAAAAGCTCGCACTATACAATTAGCATTGCATGCTTTATACATTGCCTCATACAAGAGCATACCGCATGGATAAATGTATGACTCTATATTTACCTCCATAGCATTACACAAAAAGTGAATATGAAAAATGTCAGTGAACTTTGTTTTTTATACCGGGCTTATTATCGGATCTCCATCTTTCGTGCTAGCCCAGGTCTGGCTATATACTTCCTCGGTCAATCGTATGTGCCAACGTCTGACCGTATAGGTCCTCTGTCAGTCTTATTGATCCACATCTGACCGTGTAGGTCCTCTGTTATATATGTACGCATACCCATATCCTTATATAGATTTTATGGCATCTCCATGTATATGCAATAATACACACATACATGCGTACATAAATTTACATATATGCACATACATACCCACAGACGTATACACATATGTACATACACATCTAAAAAAACTAAATAAACATACATATTTGCACACACACGTGCATGTGTATATTGAGAGGAATATAGATAGAAAGATAGATTGAGAGAGAGAGAGAGAGAGAGAGAGAGAGAGAGAGAGAGAGAGAGATGATAACTGGGAAAAAGAAGGGTAATTCCAATGACCTCTTTGGAAGATAAATGTGTTATATTGGTCCCTATAATATTCTTCAATCGACAATGCAATAAAATCGAAACCAGATAGTTTTTGGCTTCACTTCCTTTTTATTTATACGTGTCAGTGTTTTATAGAATCCTATAACAGCGCGAATATAGAGGCGATTGAACGTCATATTAAATCAGTCACACGATTGGTAAGACTCATTAACATGGCGGGTACATTCGATCAGTCGTGTGTTTGTCAAAAATACTCCAAATACAGCATGTCTGAGCATTAAATATAAAATTACAAAAGTATGTCAATTGATAGAGCAGGAAAGTACATTCATTTTAGTGTATTAGATTCGACTTGCAACTTCGACTTCATTATCACCAGATGGCTAATTGTTGACAAAATTACAGTTCTAAGGAACTTCTAACAAAATTCATAAAGAGTATTCATATTCGAATCAGGATTTGGATTCAGTTATTGACCTCAGCTGGGCATCTTCTTAATTGATATCAGATTTAATTGCACTGGTGGCGAGGAACAACGATATTTGAATTAATACCAAGAGAGCGGATACAGTATTTATTATCTGCATAAATAGTTGCGAGGTAAATGAAGCTCGTCATCAAATACACCATAAACTACAGGTAATAAAGCAGAGCGGAGTTTTATTACCATCAGCTATATAGGAATACAGAGAGTTCAGTTATAAACTCGAGATATCAACTATGTTTCATGTTCCTTTCTTTTCAGTTAGCTTCTATGTATCAAATGATTATCATGGAACGTATATAATGTTTTGTATCATTTAAAGTATGTGAATAAGACAATATGTAGCTATTATAGTTGGTCCGGTTTGACTTTTTTCTGTTTCGGTACAACAATATCTTGCAGTTTATGTGGAGCAAATGCTTTTCCGGACCTGTATATCCGGTGGCGTTTGCGTTTTATTGAGTGAAAGACACACCGAGTTCGATTCCCTACCATCAAAAGTATACTTTCGTTCAGATAAAACAAGGAATTGTGAATTTCGCATGAGCAAAAGAATAAAGAACTAATAAACAGAATTCAAAACAGTTGAAAATCAAAATCTTGCCTATTAGAACTTTTTTTTTCTTTCACTGCCTTATTGTCGTTGTCATAGCAATGTTTTTCTATTCTAAGTAAGGATTACCACATATTTCTATCCTCAGTGAGGATTACAAATGGATAAAAGTCCATAACAGAAGTTAAATTTCTTTGTCATTCCTTACGGCACGATTTATTGTTGGTTGATTGCAAGCAGGTGAAACTTGTTAAGACTGATTCCTTTCATTAGGTAAGAGAAGCAATTTCGTCCTTCGAGTTCACTGTATTATATCTTCAATATCTCAATGCCACAGCCAAATTCTGACTTATACGTTTCACTTCTGCTATTTCTGCTCTTTCTTGCTGGTGATAGTTTTCTTCTTCGAATTATTTTGAGAGAAAGGGAGATTAAATGGCGATCTGCTAGCGGCTATTTATCTTAAATTAAACACGGCATATTGTGGCAAATATTGTATCAGTCATCCCGCCACTATTTTGGATCGAACTCTATAATATGTTGTATGAAGAAATGAGTCTTTGGCCAGATGAACGGACATGAATATAATTTATATTGCTGGGTTTTGCGATTTGTCTTCTTAGCCATTTGTCTTCTTCAGAAGGCTTTGGTGCCTTTTGAAACTGTTTGCACTCGTCAATTACTTGTTTGCATCACAGTTTATATATATATATATATATATATATATATATATATATATATATATATATATATATATATATATATATATATATATATGGAAATTACTAGTAAGTTCAGCCGCGTACAAAATATTAATACGTTAGTCATACAAAACATTTGAAGACCTACGCAGTAATTAAATTATTGATGAGAATTTGAATAATAATGTCGATGTGAAAACTGGAACTCAACAGATCATCAGTAATCAGAGTTGTCAAAAGACACCAATCCGCCCATATATTATTTCATGGCGTATATGATTAGAACTATAACAATCAAATATTTTACTGCATTATTGAAATAAATTTCAGCTCCATGTTTATCATGTGTCATCATATTGTGTTATTTGCAGATTATTATTAGCTTTGTTTTTATATGATTATAACAATATTTACTGTCTTTGACCAAACTACTTTATTTCCAATTCCATGAATGATGTCTGATTTATAAATTCAAGATGTTTTATACACATAATGGGTAAAGATAAGTTAAAAATAACATAATTTGTTTTAAAAATGAGGCATATTATTGTGTTTCCGAGAAGAAGAAAAATATTTATAATAGCAAACAAAAATTAGCACAGTGGATCGATGTTCATCAATTTAAAATAAATCTTTGCTGTTCACAATTATCAGCTGTGTCCTTATAACGTAATATCAGATTCAGTGCGTTACTAACATCAACTCACTCAATATAGACAAAAAATACAAATATGTGAAAGATACACTCTGTTAGTTTTGGATGGTGAATACTTTTGAAGGAAAAAACGTTGATTAAAAATTATAAGCGTTACCTTTTGATTCACTTAAAATAAAACAACCAGTTCCAATTTTTGTAAATAATACCATATGCTAAATAGAGAGTATATACGTATTTATTACTGATACAAGTAAATGTGCATATTATTATTATTATTATTGTTGTTGTTGTTGTTGTTGTTATTATTATTATTATTATTATTATTATTATTATTATTATTATTATTAAGGAGACTGGAGAATGGCCCACCACATGAACTCAATCCTTGGACATCGTGCTCTCCAAAAAAGGAAACCTACAGCTATGCCAGAACTACAGAACCATCAGTTTGATCAGTCACCTGAGCAAAGTCATGCTGAAGATAATTCTCAACAGACTAAAGCCTTAAGCAGAGAAAATTATTGCTGAAGAGTAAGCAGGCTTCCGAGCAGGAAGAAGCACCACATAACAAATCATTAATCACAGACTCCTTTGCGAGAAATACATTCAGCATTAGCAGAATCTATACCACGTCTTTATAGATTTCAAAAAGGCCTTTGATAGGGTATGGCATGCAGCCTTATGGGCAACAATGAGGAAGTACAACATCAGCTCAAACCTGGTGCAAGTTGTTGAGCACCTCTATGACAAAGCCACCAGTGCTGTCCTCATCAATGGCAGCAGAGGAGATTGGTTTCGAACAACAGTTGGAGTCAGACAGGGATGTATACTGTCACCTACACTCTTCAACATTTTCCTGGAAAGGATCATGGAGGATGCCTTGCATGACCACAAGGGCACTGTCAGCATCGGAGGAAGATTAATTACTTACCTTCGCTTCGCAGATGATATTGATGGTTTAGCAGGGGATGAAAAATAACTGGCTGACGTGGTTAAGCGCCTCGACACAACCTCCACAGCATACGGTATGGAGTTTAGCGCCGAAACAACCAAACTGATGACAAACAACACCAATGGCATCAGTGCAGAAATAAAGGTCAGTGGACAGAAGCTGGAAAGAGTCACAAGCTTCAAGTACTTGGGATCAATTATCACAGATGAGGGCCACAAACCAGAACTACTTTGCAGGATTGCCCAGACAACAGCAGCAATAACAAGGTTGAGACCAATATGGAAAGATACCAACATTGCTTTTGGTTCCAAAATAAGGCTGATGCGCTCGATTGTCATATCCATATTTCTGTATGCTTGTGAAACATGGACGCTCACATCAGCTCTACAAAGAAGGATTCAAACCTTCGAAATGAGATGCTACGGCAAGATCTTGGGCATCTCATACATTGACCATGTTACCAACGAAGAAGTCCACAACACGATCCAATGAGCCATCAGATCTTATGAAGACCTCTTGACCACTGTCAAAAAGCACAAACTGAAGTGGTACGGTCATGTCTCAAGATCATTTGGACTGGCAAAAACAGTCTTGCAAGGCATAGTGCGAGGGTGCAGAAGAAGAGGCAGACAGAAAAAGAGGTGGGAAGACAACATTAAGGAGTGGACAGGCATGGGATTTGGAGATTCCCAAAGGGCAGTAGAGAACAGGGAAAGATGGAGAGAATTGGTTGTAAAATCAACTGTGGTGCCCCAACGACCTCTTAGGTTAAGGGATTGATGATGATGATGGTGATGATGATGATGATGATGATGACGACGACGACGACGATTATTATTATTATTATTATTATTATTATTATTATGATGATGATTATTTGATAAGATAATGTATGCTCTGCCGATAAAGTAACACTGTAACCTTCATTTAGGATATACCGGGGTTTAACCTTATTAAGACTATACAACACTTTAACAGGGCCAAATTCTACCAACATGTGATAATATATCGTATAACTGTAAGAAATTCTATATGGAAAACTTAACCCAGACTGTATTGTCACTAAATAAAATACATTGTTCTATAACTGACTTCATGGTCAGACTAATTTTATGTTTGTGAATTCAGACTTGGTCTTACATTTGATATCCATAGCAGAACAATGCTTTTACAGCCCATTCGCCATTGTATGGAATGAAATTCATTCAAAATTTTGTAGCCTGGTAACCTATTTTGCTCACTACACTTTGCATAATAATGAAAAAGGCAAGATACCAAGCGACCAAAATACCAAGGCACATGGCGGACGTATTAGACCTTTCCAGTTGTCCGTATGTGGAATACGTATGCTAAGGTGGACATGCCTCTCCCCCCAAGGAAAAAAAAAAGCAAAATGACAGCAAAAAATTAAACATCAAGCGAAAATGTTTACCCCTTCCCACCGGTAAATATCTTCTTTATTTTCACTCTCTTCTTTATCGTTCGAGTGCGTGATGTTTGTATCCATGTTTTCTTATATGTCAATAACTATCGATAAAGAAAATACATTTATTATCACTTTCATATATACACAACAGGTTTTATTGTCAATGGTTACCAATAATAATAAAATATTACCACCTATTTATGTTAACAACTATCTGTAATTATAAATTATTACCTAATTTGTATAACCACAACTTTCAGTAACAGTAAATCTTAATAACTTTTGATATCAGCAACTGCAGATGATGGTAAATATTATTACATTTTTATGTTTACAATGAACCGTATCCTATTCGTACAAATGCAGGAAAAATATTTTTATATGCTACGGAATTCTAATTGGAATATTATGTCTTAACAATTTCATATGCATATTAAATAACAACTTCTGAATTACAGTCATAAAGATGGTTTGAAATCTGTTCATTGACGTATGCTATAAACGTACCCGATACATATGAATTCATTTGTTCCATGTTTGGCATTTAATCGGCTCAAAGGAAAAGTAGATAGACTCAACTTGCATAGCTATTTTCAAGATATGCTTCCTTAGGAATTAGATCTCAAGCGAGAAAAATTACAAAGAAATATGACGTGTATTTTGTTCTTTATTTAGTGTTGGTTCTGTATTGTTAGATTTTTATGTTCATTTGTAGAAATCAGAAGCAAATTAACACAGTGGCAGGCCAAGTATATCGATTCAAACGAACAAGGTAAAAATGAGTGATAGAAAGAAAAATGTGTATTGTTCGTGCATTTGATTCACTTTACATTGCCTTCAAACTGTTGCAGATAAAATTAAACTCCATTTTTATGAGGATCCCTTGAAGCTTGACGTTGAAAGTGTAACATGCCATCCACTCTTGTCATTTAGCTTGTTTCCATTTATTTGAAAATCCACATTTTATTAATTATTTAAATAACACTTTCAAAACATAACAAATAAACCCCGAGTACAGAACTAATTGAGCTTTTTGCTTCATTAAGTTAAAGGAGCCTAACTTCCATTTTTTTCAATATTTTTAAGTAAATAGACATGATATGATCTTACCTGAAAATTATTTTTTGTGTCGAGCTGAAAATGAACGAAATATTTCCGGAAAATAAAATATCTTTGGACCATATGCTGCTGAATATTCCTCTATGATAGATCTTTTGTCAAAAGTTAATAATTAACTGTCTAGAAAATTGGCCCTAATTGTTACTTTATGTTTACTAAACTGGCACAACTTTGGTTTCAACAAAATCGAAAAAAGTCAAAAGTATACTTGATAAAATTGCTTTAAGATGTGAACATCTTGCACAAAGGGATAGTAACTAAAATGTTTCATAATTTAACAAAACAAAATGATAGTTACATTTCATTACATGACATGCAACAAGAATTTCATGTCTGATAGTAATAACAATCAAATTTTATAGGCGAAACGTAGAATTAATGAGACCATTTTATTGATATATTTTCAAATATATTTGGCTTCAGCTATAAGACGCTATAAAAGGAAGTTTGCATCATGAAATTCACTATTGATTAAGCCGTCTGTCTAATTCTGGAATACACTTGCGAACCATTTAGAACTCACTTAAAAACTAACAATCTACGACACATATGCTTCGGTAGAACAATATCTACCCATGCGCCAGAGATACAAAAGCGAAATCCAGGACTAAGACATAATTTGTTTAGCGCTGAGGTAAGTTGTGTTGGACATGTTTATGCCCCTGATAGCTACATATATCGTTTTAAAATGTGTCTGAACAATATGAGTCGATCGGATTTTTCTGGAGAATGGATAGGTTTTCTCAACAATTGAGGCGGCCATTACCACATTGTAATAACATTCATACAAGTTTAGAAGCTGTATTTTCCCTCAGTATCCGCTGTTTTGACGCCTATGATTGGTGAACATCGACATTTAAAGCTCATGTGAATTAATACCATTTTAGCGCGTATAACACACACTGCTCGTTCTAAAACAAAAACAGGAGCATAAAGAACGGTAGATTCTTCCGTTCGAGAATGGCAAACATATATATGCCAGTAATGGCTAGAACCATATTTATAGTAATGGTTTGGCAGCTTACCGTATTTTTCATTATATATTGTCTGATCAAAGTACAAAACTAAATAGTTCTTTTATCGTGTCCATAATCTTGGCAATTCACGCCGTTGTATAATACATGGGTTTTGCTCTATCCTGTTTCCGTTTTCTCCGAAATGAAGAGCACAGATCTAATATCTGATCGAATAAATGAAATTATCGTTTGTACGTTCTGCTGTGATAATTGTTTTGCAATGCTGTGCTACTAAAATGAATCAACATTCACAGATCTGATTGGATTACAAAGACGCTTGACAGAAGCAAAGTTGTTAAACACTTCTCTCAGCATAGCCCTACTTTAAGTGTGATAATGCTAAGTGCAGTTGCTCACAACCACAACAAAAGTTACAAAGACAGAAAAGAAATCGTATCTAACTGGAGCATCAAACATCGAAACCAACGGCATAAACCATGAAGACTCCAAAAAGGCATCCACACGCAAATCAAATCATCATCTATTCAGAGATCGCTTTTTTCATATAATAATTAGCAAGTTTTCCTCATTACTCAGTCACTCTTCTATGATTAATACTGTCGAGTTTTGGTTAGTTCCTGTTGTTATTATTATTGTTATTGTTATGGTCATTACTGTCATTACAGATATGACGACTCGCCCTTATCACCAATGATACAGAGAAAGGGCTATGCGTGCAACTGCAATTTCTCGAATTGCATTGTCTCCACTTTCCATAAGTTTATTTAAAGAGTCATGTATTAAAACTTAATATTTTCATGTTTTTACCAATTTTAGGATCTGTTAGTTAACTGTGTTTCTTCGGTAAAATGGCAAGCAGTCAACAGGGATATCGAGACATTTAGTAAGAGGTGAGATCAGACCATGGTATGTCAGATCTGGGAAGGGGTCTTCCAACCGATCTGAGTCGTCTGACCGATCAATGACCGGTAACAAGAACCAGTCCAAATTCAACGGGCGCTGATTGCCGGTCTTAGCGTACCGGTCAGTGATCATTAAAGCCTCTTTGGTACAGGAGAGAGATCGGTCAGGCTGCCATTTTATCTTGCGGAGGACTAAGAATCGCAAGATTAGAAAAGGGGATCGGACCGTGGACCTACATCTTCTTACGAAATTAGGTCAAAGGAAAAGAGTGAAGAGGGGAGGACGATTTTGGCCCGAACGTTTAGTGTCGGTAGTCCCATCCACCTGCTCAGTCCGCTGCTAAGGACAGTCCTTTCGCTCCGTATAAAAAGTTATAGGTTCAAGTCCTTCTTACCACAAGCCTCCCTCGTAAGGGAGTGACACTGGGATGCATAGTCCTCCATTCTATGAGAGAGAACGGGACAAAGGCGTTCTGACCTCTTCGATGCGCTCAAGGATAATACAGAACAGGCCGACATAGCAACCGCTCCCTTCGGATCCCCTGCGTTCCTCCGTCCGTCGGCTAAGACGGCAAACGAGGAATATAGACGTTTTTCGACAAAGCTGTAAACAAGGTAGAACGTATTTTGTCAAGTAGACTGTGTATCAAACCATCGGATACTCGTGACTAAAATTCTTTTAAGATTAGAGAAACTTCATGTGGCAAACTATCAACCAGATTTTTTATGCTTCATCACTTGGTTGAGTTCACCAGCTTTCCCAGATTTTTATCAAGGATCAAAACTTTGCTGGACGTAAGTGATCAGTTGGTATGCTTCCCCAACCATATTATGGTGCGACCGCTGGTCGCTGCATCGAACTGTAACATTTTTACCCTTCCTGGAGAATTAAATGCCCACTTTGGATGCAAAAACTATTCCGGTTGGGCCAAGACTCACCTTCCAATGAAAACACTAGATTCCTTAGAACAAATGTCTAGGTAATTAGTAACCGCCACCTCGCATGCTGACCTCTTTTCAGTAGCCTCCTTCGCTCTGCTGAGCAATCTCTATCACCGTTTGCCTTCGTTAGTTGTTGGAAGCAGAGGCAACCGTTTCTACTTATGCGTTATCCTTGTTACAACTTTGTCAGCACGTCCTCGAATCCCACTCCTTATCTGGTTGCAAAAGCGTAGACACTTATCTGGAGCCGGATTTACTGATTAATCAGGGTTTAGGTCCCGGAAAAGATCATTCTTAAAAATTCAGCCATGTTGAAATGAGGTCAATGTTATCAGCCCTTCAGAAGTGCGTCGACAAATAAGTGGTCGCCACGTCACTACTTGATGGTCATCTCCGACAATATGTGGGTGTTAGAGTAGTTCACGAGACAAGGAGGCACGCATACATCTTCTCTATGCCTGGATGTTTAGAATTTCTTTCAAAGGGCATCCTCAGAATGAATTTGCACACCGAGTGCACCATATTCCAGACAAAAATAATGTATTGTGCAGACAGTTTGTAAAGAAACTGTCTGAACACCATTTAGTAGCGGAAACCTGTTCCAACTCTGGGGGACACCATTGGTGGACTTGTTTACGAAAAGGCAAAGCGACAGGCTCTATCAATTTTCTAGCATTCCCTCTATGAGATTAGCAGCAGATTTTCTTCTTTTCATTCTTGAAGAGAAACAAATCTCAGTTGCTGCTATCAAAGACTACAGGGCAGCCGTATCAAGCTTTTATAATTTTTTAAGAAGCCCAGTCGTAGAAACTGTCTTCCACTTAAAGACCTGATCAGGTATTTCAGCTGCAAGCGCCAGTGACCTGCTCGCTATTATCTAAATGGAATCTTTCTTGTTTATTATGGTCCCTTATTACACCACCAACACAACCCCGTGAAGTTATGGGTGAGGCTTCATTCGCGAACCTTACCAACGGGACTCATTTCCTGCTCTTATAAGTGTCTGTGAGACGAGAAAGCTAGTTTCTTATCATGTCCGTAGAGCAAGGCTAACTAAGTTTCGATATTAGTTATGAGTCAGGTTCTCTCTTTTTCCGACCACTTTTGTTTTAATAAAAAAAATTCCATTGATTCCTCCTCTCTCGATTGAAATCCCCAGTTTTAGCTGTATCTATACTGTGAATGATATAGATTTTTATTTCCAGTAAGGGTGTTAGTTTTTCTATCGCAGAGAGAAGAAAGTGTAGCAATCATCGTTTACGATCCTTGAAAGGTTCAACTTTTGTTTCATCTTCCACTGTTTCAAAGTGGATTTGTGTAATTGTTATGAAGGCACATCAGTCCCTTGCCGATTACCTCATATCTTTCAGGAAATTTAAAGTCCACGAGGTTCAAGCCATTGCTACTTCAAGGGCCTATCTAATCCATAATCTCTTTAATGTGTGATTTAAGCTTTATTTCTGCGATCTCGGGCGTTGGCTCACCAAAGCGAAAGCATATTTCCCTTGGGCGCATTTAGGATTCGTAATATTTAGAAGACTGTTTTGTTAAAGCAGCAGGTTTTTGTTTGCCAGAAATAAATCATAACAGTTTAGAAATTTGCGTATTTGAATGATTATTCATTCCAATAAATCAATTTTTGGATATATTTGGAAAGAAAACTATAAAGCAAATTGAAGAATGCAATGATACCATTTTCCTTCATACCAAATGATATAGTTTAATAATGCATCACCAGCGCTCGTTAATGATATCAAATATTCAAATAGTCTGGTATTTGAAAAAAATAACATATTGTTGGGCAGAACACTTATCACACGATACCTATTCATCAATACATATAAATGCTAAAGGAAAATAAAATGTCTTCCTTAAATATAATACACTTTACTAAATATGGTCAATGCAAAGAATAGTACTGTGGGACACTCTGACGACAAAAGTGAATTTAACATTAGCCCTTAGTAATGTGGGACACTGACAACAAAAGGGAATTTAACTTTAGCCCATAGTATATGGGTGACCCTGACGACAAAGGAGAATTTTACATTAGCCCATAGTAATGTGGGATACTCTGACGACAAAGTCGAATTTAACGTTAGACCATAGTAATGTGGCACACCCTGACAACAAATAGGTTTAACATTAGAACCAAGATCTAACATTACGATACTGTCTGGGAACAATGGGAAACGTAATGTTAAAAACTTAATGTTTCATATATAATTTGACCGACCAACACACAGTCATGTACCATCCATTACTCCTCCAAGTACTATCCAGAATGCCCACTTATACAATTCAACAAGCCGTTTTGAGTGACCAACTCAAACTCATTTACTGACCATATATGGCAGAATGTGCAAAAACTGGTACAAAAATACAATTTGTATTCATTATAAACAAATTTTACTTTCATATCCCCCTATTACTTCCTTGTTATCCTCTTTGGAGTGAAAAACACCCACTCATCCCCTTATAAACCAAGTAAAACCCTTATCCCGTAACCTCGTTGCCATCGCCATTTTAAAGACAATATACCATGACAAAATAATCCCTACAACTCGACTAGTGAATTCCAAGAAGATAAAAAGGCTGCAGATATAAACGCTACAGCGCAAGGATACCAATGCACTGTCACACATGGAGTGAAAAGTACAGAACAGGCTGGAAAGAAGAAACCACACACTTAAGGACACGCTTTGCCTTAATTTTAGTATCAAATCCCAGACATATCCATTTGTCACGGTACTGTATAAATCCCTTTATTTATTGAATACATGTACTCGGGTTTTGTTTTATTTTTTGTGTACAACGATACCCGACGGTGATTTAAGTATATTGTACAATATTTCGAAATAGTGAGTTCGGTTCATCCCTGCCGCACGTGCGAAGTGCTCTTGTGGGGAAAAAACGATTTACATCTAGCGCACAGACGATGTACGGCTACATCGTCTGTATATAAATGCCTCACCGTAAGGCGATATCTTCACGTTACGGAACGTCTTGTCAGTAAGCAGTCTACTTACGGACTTGCACATCTTCAGCTGTAGAGCTATGTAATTTATTTATTTCTTGTATATATTGTTTCTTTTGTATATTGTAAGGTACAGCTATTGTACCACCACTTTATTTTTTGTATGTTTTCAATGTAGCTATGGCTTGCGTGGTATAATGCAAATATTTTCTATTTGTGTTTGTGACTTACCAATAGCTTTATATTAGTAATATAAAGTTGCATTTTATTAAGAAACATATAAGTACTATAGGAATTTTATCGGACACAGCTAGGTCCACTTCTGAACCTGTTTATTGTTTTGTAATATTATGCCGATAATGTAATTTGTACAGCTTACTGTATATAACGTCATTACGTTTTATCCTATATGCCCGTGTCATGAATAGTACACGGTGTTTGATGTATTTTCAGCTGATCGGAGTCGACGTGGTACGAGCTGTAGAGGTAACCATAGAAGCTGAAGACAATAGCAGCCGTAGAGCTGAGTGAACAGAGTTGCTGGTTGAGTAGCAGGTGATCGGGCCTTGCTGACAGAATTGGTGGGCGCTGATTGCTTGGTTGACCAAGGAATTGAATGGTGGTCGGTGACTACCTATAATGCTGATTGCTTGATTGATCAGTGTGATTGATCGCCAAATGTGATCTTGACTGAGTGTTTTGTGTTACACCATACATGTAATCTTTAGCCGTGGGCTAATTTTGGGGTTTGTTATACCCAATGTTTTGGGAGTGTAAAAGATATTTTGTATGATGTCTGTCCTATCAATTCATTATTTTACTAGTTGAGTAAAATACCTCAGTTTTCACTGAGTGAATACAGAGTTTTTACTATTGAGTAAAACACATCATTCTTTTCATCGTGTGAAATTATTGTGAATCGTTCACCTTTGCCCTTGTACTGTGTAAGGTCATTTATTTGTATTTATATTTGTTGCATTATTAGGTTCGTTCGGATGTGTTAATTTGTCCAATATTTGGATCTTACACACGCACGTATTAATCATAATTCTTTTCTCATTCAATAATAATAATAATAATAATAATAATAATAATAATAAGGACTTTGTATAGCGCCTAATCTTTAGAAGCTCTAAGCGCTTTACAACATTTGACAACACTTAAAAAACATATATAATGATATGATTACAAAATTAAAAACAAACACCACGAAAGTAGAAACAGAAAATATGCTGTAAATATTTAAGGCAAGGATACATTATTAGGTCTTTAAGTCTGTTCTTGCAGTTGAAATAGGTGAGTTTTAAGAGCGCTCTTGAATGAGATCACTGTGTCTTTGTGTCTAAGTGCAGTGGGCAATTCGTTCCACGTTGCTGGGCTCTGGTATGCAAAAGAGCGTTGTCCATATGATTTCATTTTCATAGTGGGAATAATGAGAATACGAGTGTCAGAAGAGGAGCGTAAGTATCTTGCAGGTGTGTACACATGGGTGAGGTCAGATAGGTATGCTGGACTGGAGCCCGTCAGTGAAACGTAGCACAGAGAATAAATTCTGTGTTTAATTCTGGATCGTATGGATAGCCAGTGTAGGGTACAGAGGAGGGGAGAGGCGTGCTCTGATTGTGGTACTCTAAGGATGATCCGAGAAGCTGTGTGTTGAACTTTTTGAAGTTTCTGGAGTAGATATTGAGACGAACCAGACACAATTGAGTTACAATAGTCCAGTCTTCAAAGTACTAAAGAACACATAAGTGTCTTAGTGGCATCAACTGAAAGATACTTGCGAATGGAGCTGATGCGTCTCAGCTCAAGATATGCAGCCTTGCATATGTTCATGACATGTTGGTGCAATGAGAGTACTGTCAAGAGTAACACCGAGGTTTCGTACTGACTGTGTGAATTTAATGTTGGTGTTGCTGATATTTATTGTCTGAGGTAAAGAATGTGAATGAGAAAGTCTTTGTGTTGTAATCAGGATGGCTTCAGTTTTATCATCATTCATCTGCAGCTTGTTACATGTCATGCATGATTTCACATCAGAAATGCACCTCTCTGCGCCTTAGATGGTAGCCTCAACTTCAGTTGGGTGGCTAGATTAGCATATTTGGGTGTCATCAGCATACAACTGGTGAGACACTGGATGATGATCTATGACACTTGAGAGTGGCTGAGTGTATAGAATGAAGAGAACAGGTCCAAGAACAGACCCCTGTGGAACACCACAACATAGATCAACTGGGCTGGAGTGTTGTCCATTTGCGGACACAATTTGTGTCCTGTTGACCAAGTAGGACTTGAACCATAGTAAGGCTGTATCGTGAATGCCAAATACATCCTGGGGATGGTGAAGTAATATATCATGGTCAAAGATAAAAAATTGAACATAACAAATGAAATTGAAGTATCATTAAGGCCTTATTTAATAGCTGTAGAAAGATCAGAACTGTTCACCAAAAAATTAAAATACGTCAGATCGACACAGTCATGTGAAATAGTTTTATAGGTATTGAATAACATAAATAATTGTGTAGTTTTGATCACTTTTTTCAGAAAGTGTGAAGGATGCTGTAGGCCACATCGCAAGTGCAACTATAGCAAGGCACAGTCAAATGGTAGCAGTTGGAAAGATTTTGAGAAGTGTCTATGATGAGCAGGTGTCGGATCAGGAAGAACTGTCCACAAGTCAGCAAGTGTTGACAGAGAGAAGGACATAAAGGAGTTTGTCTCATTGCTTCAGAATGAAGACTTGTTTACTTTTCACCCTGGTAGAAGTTACATATCATTTCCTGATGTGAATTTGCATTCGTATCCAAGACTAATTCCAAAGGCTTTCAAATCAAGACTTGAGAAACACAGACAACATTTGTCAAAGCGAAGGGAAATAATCGCACAAATGCAAAGGAATTAATGGGAAGAAACCAGACGACTGCACATTTGTGACTATCACCTGACTCTGAGAATGAGTCAACTTCCACTGCAAAATAGAGTTAAAACTTATTCAGCTATGACTTGTTTGTGCAGTCTGCAAATTTATTTAGCATATTGAAGAAATTATGATAAATGTGTTACAACCCTGTAGTTAAATTACATATGTGTTAAAATTTAAATTCTTCTAATTCTTTGTTTCATTTTTTATTTTATTTTTATATCACTAAATGTTATTATTATTATGGTGATGATTATGTTAGCAAGGTCTAATAGTTTGTTAGAAACATCGTATTTATTTAAAACGTAAATGTGACTCGTGTAAGCACGATTTGACGGGTTTTCGTATTAAGTAAACAATGAGAAAGCTATGTAAATGATTGGCTGTGACCACATTATTACTTGTTTACGCTTTTGTAATACCAAGATGTGATTTCGAAATCACACGTGTCCTTTGTGCATGTGTACATGAAATGACGCATTAGCTTGTTTTAAATGCTCAGTTACCTGTAAGAAATGTTTAGTCGTAGTCGTAGTCATAGTCGTAGTCAGTCGTAGTTCAGAGTCACATCATAACATCTTACAGAGTTTATAATACCTTAAGAAAGGTATTTCTGTGCTGGAAAGAGTTGCGCATTCGTACGAGGAACAACATGTGTGTTGTTAGTGGTGGTAGCTGTATTTCATCTACTTTCTAGATAATTATTTTCCCTGGAGAACAACACTACTGGCTTTGGACAAAGACATTTGATGAAATTATTTCTAAATCGGAACAGAACAATACAAATTGCGCTTTACAGTGAAAATCCTGGACATTCTGTGTTAGCTTTCGTCTGACGTCATCATCCGCCATCTTGGATCGGAACTGAGATTCAGACTTTATCAATTTAGAACTGTTTATTCACAGGACTTATGTGTTTTCACAAATTTAGAACATATTTTTGGATCTTCTTCATAAATCGTAAGTCTTGTTTCGCCTATTTACCTTTTCACCGTGTTTTCTAGGGAAATAAGTTATTTTTGTTAAAATTTACAAAGCTTGTTGTCTTCACTCTTTCTTTGTGTTAATTTGAACGAGCCGATACGTAACAAATGTTAAATCTGCTGAAAAACCCTGTCATAGTCTAAGGAGAATACTGTACTGATAGGTAGTAGCTTTACTTTATAGCATTGCAATTCCTAATTACATTTTCAAAGGTTTTGCAGCACACTTACTCATTGGTTCAGAGACAGAAAGGTGCATTTACAACATAACAGATTTGGTGCTATTGGTTTCCTTTATGAAAAGTGCCATATTTTATGCATACTACTATTACTTGTTTGTATTGTAATGAAGCAACATACTTTAAACACAAAACTGAGAACATTATAGTATGCTATAAATTTGCGAACTGACTTAGATATCTGCAAAAAAATGTTCTGAGATATGCATAAATATAACAATTATTATTTTAGTTTCAGAATGATTCATTCCGAAGATAAAATAATTCAGTTAATGATTTTTCATGTGCTACAGATAAACGTTCAATTGTTTGTGTAAAACATTGACTCGAAATACATTTACATAATTGAGCATGTTCCAACTATATTTGGCATGCTGCTTCATTGACTTCATTGTGTGCCTTCTACTTATATGTTGAAACACAACGTCCATATTTAAAATTGTATTTTACATTATTCTTATGAGAAGCACATGCCAAATAATGATCACATTATCAAGTTTATACATTTTAAATGTGTTTTAGATGATAACTTTTAATGATGCCCCCCCCCCCCCCATTTTCAAAAGTGTAGAAAGTGACTCATTGGCCTTCTTTGTCATAGAATACATGTAGATTTATCACTCACAAACAAGTAAACCTGTCTGCACATTTGAGGTGGAATTCTCAGTAAAAATCATACAGGAAGATGCAAGTTTTAAACCAAAGGGGGAGTGGACAGTGCAATTTGTGGAATTTGTCTAGCACAGACAGACAAAGGTATTTAATTTTCCAAACTTGAGCTACAGTGTTCAGTTATTTTTCTTTTCATCAGAATAATATTTATGAAGTTTTGTATCTTTTGTAACTGGCAATGGTTTGAATCAACAAAAAGGACAACATGTAGTATGGTCATACTAAAGTACCTATACACCTACTTGGGCCATAATAGGTATGTATTTACAAGATTAAAGATATGATTGGAATATAATAATGTTTATTTTCAGTTCTTATAAGTAAATTGCATACCACATTAGGCATGTAAAAGGCAGATTATACAAAAGAGTATATTTCTAGAAAATCATAGGTACAGATTTTTTTGCATGTTTCTCCAACATACAGTTTGTTTAACTCAAGAAAGCCACCAGTGGTTCTCTGACTTTAGATGTGCAAGAACATGATTTTTGACAAACAAAGCAACACCTGCATTTGTTACATAAACATACTCCATCACACACAAGAACATTCCCCAGTTATCTCCAACATCTTCAGGCCTTTATTGTCCATTCCATCCAATAGAAAGCTAGAAAGCACAGAACATCTAAATCATTTACTTTGTTGAGCAAGTTCCTTTAGACTATCATCTTTACACCTTGACCAGCTTCTTTTAAATGCATAACAGACTGCATAGCCCCTTCTGCCATTGCGAGCACATTTATTCATGGCTAAAAATTATCCAGAATATCTTTAGTTACATTTGCCTAAGTGTCCTGGGTCTGTCACGAATGTAACTTTACATAGGATATATAAATAGATGCTGATGTATGTGTTGACAATTACTAATTCTTACAACTTTATGGTCACAAACGTAAATAACAGAAAAGAAGCAAAATCAACAAGTTTTTATAAACCTCAACAAACAGTTTAATCGTCAAAGTTATAAATGAAAAATGTGAGAGGAACTTACAGTATTATAAAGTAAATCTAAACTAGTCCCTATAAAGGTGTATGAAAGTATTAAGTGAACGAAAATTTCCTTATAAATTTCAATGCCGGAAATGTGGTTGTCTTGCAAGAACCTTGATGTTGTCAAGATGGCGTTGTCCAGAATGAATTCGAATAATTCATAACAGTTCCAGAATTATATTATAGTTCAAACAATGAGCACTTCTATTTCCACTGCACAGTCCAAACAAATGTTGTTCTCTCAAAAATATCTAAGTACAAGATAAGATACGTCTGCAGACGAACAACAGTAATACAATTAGCGTCAATAACTCCAAATATCGGGATAAAACTGAATGCTTAACTTTCTTCTTATATTCACCGTGCATTTGGGTTGTGTTCAGCAAAAGACCTCAAGTTCCTATAACATTTTCATTTATAACTTTGACAATTGAATTATTTGTTAAGTTTTACAAACGTTGATGGTTTTCTTTTATCTGTTATTTATGTGACCCAAGTGCATGTTTGTCATGAGTTAACGCGTGAGTGAGTGGTTGAACGATCAGTGCACGAGGCGCATGAAGGGGACGATACCAGCGAGAGCAATGCACTTAATAAATGCCCTAGGCACTCGTCGTATCGTCTCTGAATTAACAACTCATTTGTCATTGTGTCCAAGCCTATTTTGACGAATGCAATTCGCGAGAATTGTGGTATCTGGATGTTTAGGGTCTTGGTGCCTGGTAAGTTGTAATTTTCATATTATCGTGCTGCTATATATTGAAATACCTGCGTGCTGGTTGTGTATAGTATTTGTTCTTTTCTATTTTTGTATCGTATATTAAGTATTTTTTTGGGTTTCGTTGTAGGTTTTTTCCTGTTTTTCTTTTGTCTTGTATCTTTGACGGCTTAATAAACCCCACGTCCTGAGGGTTTTGTGTTCGTTTCTTCTGTACAACGCCCGACTCACAATGGCGTCCACCGTGCAGTCACGAAAGGACGGGTGATGGCGGATAAACAATTAAACCACAATTAAACCAGACCGAAGTACCGCTACCAATGCAGACTGAAGAGTGCATGTTAAGAGGTGTGTTGGTTCGGAAACGAAATAACAGCCTGCGTTCTTGCATTTACCATAGGACTCTCAGTGCAAAGACCCGGAAGGACGCCTACATCCTGCCGCAGTTTGATGATGCCGTCGATATATTGCGAGGGTCCAAATTCTTCTCCAAGCTGGACCTAAGATCAGGATATTGGCAAGTCGAGATGGAGGAACACAAGCAATACTCAGCCTTCTCGGTATGTCCACTAGGTTTTTATGAGACGAACCGCATGAGTTTTGGATTGTGCAACGCTGGTGCCACATTTCAACGTCTTGTGGAGAAATGCATGGGTGAAATGCACTTCAAGGAGTGTCTCATTCTCAAAGACGATGTCCTCATTTTCTCAAAGACGTTCGATAAGCACATGGACAGTTTAGAGGCAACGATCGCACGCTTACACCAGTATGTTATTAAGCTGAAACCCTCTAAATGTTTGCTATGTCTTCAGTCGTTTATCTGGGTCAAGTTATATATGAGGAGGGTATCAGGACTGACCCAGAGAAAACATCTGCTATTAAGACTTGGTGAAAGCCTAACAGAGTTAAGGAGATGTCTCAATTTTCGGGGTTCGCGGGCTATTATCACCGCTTTGTCGAGACCTTTTTGCAGATAGCACAACCGTTAAACGTACCATTAGAGGATCATGGAACGACCAAGGTGTCTCAAACAATAAATCCAAAAATACACAAGTAGCTATTTGGACTTGCAGCGCTGCCCAAGAAACCGCCCTCGCGACCCTTTTAGACAAGTTGACCTATACCCCGATCTTAGCATTTGCCAACTATGCTAAACCATTTATCGTGCATACTGATTCTAGCTGCCATGGTTTAGTCCTATATCAAGAGCAAGGTGGTTTAAAAAGGGTCATTGCTTACACGAGTCGCGGATTGAGACCCAGTGAACGGCGTTATCCAGCTCACAAGCTCGAGCTTTTGGCGCTACATTGGGCCGTGATGGATAAATTCCATGACTATCTCCTAGGTTCCTCCTTCGAGGTGAACATACGACCCATTGGCATACGTCCTTTTGACGGTAAAGATTGACGCTACAGGGCATAGATGGGTTGCAGCAATAGCAAACTACGATTTCTCCATCAGATACAGAGCTGGCAAAAATAACGTTGACACCGACACCCTCTCGCGTTTACCACAAATGTTCCCCGACATGGTGGAATCCGTTTGCCATGCAGCCACCGTGTCTGTTACCTTGACTGATAGTGTTTCGGATGGGTCGGCACCTCATTCGGCTGATAATGTGTTCTCATCTGAACGTTGTAACGTGGGACAGGGAACAGTTGACCGATAAAACAATAGCAAAAGTTATTGACCTCAAGATTGTTCGACCCCGTGAACACTCCACGCGGACCGCCTCTGATAGTAGATCTCTATCTATTATCGATGCCCATAGTAGCCAGCCTCTTGAAAGCGTAACCTTTCAAAGTGGGTCAAGGCAATATGAAATTAGCTTAAATGAATAAACAACTCATTTATGTACCCCCTCACGTGCCTCGCATGAGAGCACTCAGCTCGAATACCCAAAGGTGTCTATCGAAATGTCAGTTCGAAACCCGATCGTATTAGAGGGAGACCCAGAGCGTCAGTCGGTGAGACTAGTCCAGAGCCCACCAGCACCACACGTGTCACTTGAAGACTCAGGCCAGCAACCGGTAAGGCGCTCTACCAGAGACCGAAAACCCACCCGACCAGCTAGGCCAGTGGATAAATTCGGAGACGATTCATTTACTATGTGTGAGCTACCGAGATCTTTCGTATCTTTCGGGCATTCTCTTTGTTTTTATTTAGTAGGTAGGAGTGATTCTTAGTATATAGAGGAGACAAGTTAACATCATTATGTTAGCAATTGTAGTTTCAATTTCTGAGGTTTTATATATTTAATTTTTTTGGGCCAGGCAATGTAACCTACTAAGTCTCGGATTCGGCCAATGTGGGTATGTGAGAAAGCTTGCCAGTAGCTTCTCGTGGGTCGGTGGTTCTTTCCGGGGTTTTCCCGGTTTCGTCCTCCACTATTAATACTGGCCGCCATGTATAGCCTATCTTGTGCTGAAAAATGGATTTAAACCCTACAACAACAACAACAACAACAACTGCTTAAATACTGTAGTTCCGTTTATTTTTTTTTTTTTAAATTGTCCTCCATGTTATGAACTAATATTACTACAGAATGATGGAACAATGTGGGGGTAGCGGTCTTCCGGGTGAATCGGATGGATTCGAATTCCACTGGGGCTGACCTACTAGGTCAGTCACGCTAGTACCACTATGGAAGGAAAAGAAAGGGAATACGTAGTGATAGAATCCCGCTCTTATATGGTTTTCACTTTTTTAAACTAAAGAGCATGAAATTCATATTTTTTGTTGTTTTGAAAGCTTGATATATTTGAATAACTGGCATGTATTAATATTTTTATATATTTCTGAAGACACGATGTGTAGTACTGATTGATTATTTGTTCCTGTAAATTTCTATTTTATTTATTGTTTTGGGCTGCGTGCACAAATTTGTTAAATTTCAGGAGCAATGTACACTTAGGGAGGGAGTATGTGGCCCAGGTTGGTGTTTGTCATGAGTTAACGCGTGAGTGAGTGAGTAAGTGATCGATCAGAGCACGAGGCGTATGAATGGGACGATAACGTCGAGCGCAGAGCACTTAAGAAATGCCCTAGGCGCTCATCGTATCGTCTCTGGAATAATGACACCTTTTTCATTGTGTCTACGCCTATTACTGTGTCCACGCCTATTATGACGAAATGTAATTCGCGAGAATTGTGGTATCTGGATGTTTAGGGTCTTCGTGTCTGGTAAGTTGTCGTTTTTATATTATCGTGTTGCTATATATTGAAATACCTTCGTGTGGGTTGCGTATGGTATTTGTTCTGTTCTCCTTCATTATCGTATATTAAGTATTTGTTCTGTTTCTTCCCTGTTTTTTCTTTTGTCGTGTATCGTTGACGCCAAATAAACTCCACGACCCGAGGGTGTTGTGTTCTTTTCTTCTGTACAACGCCCGGCTCACATTTATTTTATGACCATTTCATCAATGTATCTAGATAGCAATCTCTAGGTTATTATGTTAACTAACTGCATCACCCGACTGTGCTAAATGACCTATGTTAATAGGTCGTAGCAATGCTAAAATACATTCTTCACGACGTATTTACGGCATTTAAAGATATACAATTGAAAACGAGAAAGACTCATTTTGCGCAACCATATATTTTCCAGTGCACTGAGTTAAATTCAAAAACATCCATTTAGCATGCATATCACATAGAACTATACACTGCACAAACATTAAGGTTTAAACCATGTGTAGAATTTACTTCAAGTCCAAATTCTGGAGTTTTTAACTGTTCTTACATATTTCAAAGAGCTTCACATTGATGTTTTAATTTACCATATCGGATACGTTGCACACCATCGGTTACACATTGATAGACGTGTTATTGTTAGTGTCCAAAAGGAAACCCAGACGAAAATACTTTCTGTACAGTTCACCATCACATATATTTTCTTTATTATCTGCCAATTTCGTTTTTAGCATAAACGTTTGCATAACGTTGTGATGGAAATCTTAATTCTGAAATAGCTATTGTATTTGAAGTAACAAGATAATTTCCAGTAAAGATGATGAATTGTCTTTGACACTAGGGTCGAATCGTACATCGTACATTCACTATTAAATCATGAATTAACAATTCATATTACAAACAAAACGTATGACTTGAGAAAGGAGCCTTAAAATAATTGAGAGAATGCTTAACTCTGTCTGAAGAAAAGGGCAGAACAAGATTTGTTTATCAGTGTGATAAGGGTCAGATAAGCCCTCGCTTATTATATTGCTCATTGTCTCCTGTTATTTCAGGATATCTGAGGTTGGGGAATTCAATCAAAGAATTAAATGCATTGAGTAATGGGTGAGTGTGATGCTGAACAGGGCAGAGACTGATATCACAATTAACGTAGCACCACTACATGAGTGCATGACTGCAGTATATGATATGCACATTATCGAAGAGTGTTTCTAATGTCGTTAATATTCCTTAATTCAGAAACCCGTTACTGTTAATCTCCAGTTCTGTTCAGTTGCTTTACTTAAAATGTATTCTTTGCGTATTGCATGTACTGCAGATTCATTGAACAGGACGTCAGACCAATACAATAAACTTGATTTCTTATTGGATTTGCTTTGTTCATCTATGAGTGTGTGTTAATCTGTCTTCAGTGTCCATGCTCACACTCTTACAGCATCATTTATTACCATTAAACTTTCACTAACTTTGGATTAGTATATATACAAACAGATATAAAACTGTTATGTATACTTAATTTACATCTTTTGGAAGTTGTTATTTTTATTTTTATTCTTATTTTTGTATTTATTACATGCTATATTAATGTAAAATTGTATGTTGGACTTGACCTTATCCAAAATTCAATTAATTTCTGCTTGACCTGACTGGCTTTTTTATCTTTTTGATGTGTAAACAACTAATACGTTCTATTCAGGACTTTAAATTCCTAGGATTTGTGTCTGTAATTTTTGGATTATTTGGGGATTTAATTAGCAATTCTTTAAGTTCTTTTTTTTTCATTTTCACTTTGTATTCTAGGGAAATAAATTATTTGTTAACATTTACAAAGCTTGTTGTCTTTCACTCTTTTCTGTTCGTTATTTTAAGAAAGTGATTTGATGACCTAACTTTTCAATCAGTATCACTTTGAGATGACCCCCTCGGTCCAATTAGAAACTAAGTTTACTTTGGTGAAAGCTTAACTATGTATTAATATTGATATTTGAGAAAAAGTTTAACTTTTCAACTGTATATAGAAACAATAAAAGGCCATTGGACATTACAACCTGCCGAATATATGGGACAATCTGTTAACATCGCTCACCATTCCATCGAGCGAGGTTAACAGTCAGTAGAGATTAGGACGAAACATACAGGTTAGCTTTCTATATTGTTTGTGTATGTAGTTGAAATGTTACAAACTTTATCAAATACAAATCAGAAATTTAGTTGTCTATCCACTATCAACAAGTGCGTATGAAACTGCTTTAATTCCATGAGAATGCATTGCTGTATATGTAAATGCTCTCATCTTATGGGTGAAATCAGTAGATACTATTTGATAATCACATAAGTTAATGGAAAACATAAATATCACTCGCGCCGCTTGAGCATTTAATTGCCAGTGTGATATGTCACGTGATCATGTTACGCGTCAACAGGCTCTTTCTTTGGACGAGGAAAGACCTACGTATGGCGAAAGTCAACCGTCTTTAAAAGCGATGTTCAGCCTTTTTAGATCGAAGACAATTTTAATTTCTACAATTTTCTACGTGTTGAACCTATTAGAGAAAAGGAAACAATTGTCCCATCTCATTTCCAAAACGTGTAATGTTCCGAATGAAATCTGATAATATTGAATGTCCTGATGTTTCAAAACGATGCAGTCCAGAATTTCTTTAAACAATTATAATAAAAAAATGATGAGTTAATCCAAAGTAAATAATTCAAATCAATAATCCCTCTCGAAATTATATCTTCACACAACAAAAGCTCTCATCAAAGATTCCCACAGATTAATGTAAAACATGAATTAATAATTTATTTACTAGTTTCCCATATTTATTCACAACCCCATTTGACCCAGATGTGAGTAATTTTAATGGACAATTCGTTCAAACTAAAATGTTTGTGACTAGAACATTTTCAGCTCATAAACAAACTTTATATGTCCCACAATCGTGGGCATAAATCAACCAATAATACATGTCGTTTACAAATGACCAGTATCGTAAAAGCTATCTTACTGTCCGAAAATAATTTTCCAGTAATTCAAGATAAGACTATTTCTCTTTTAAACAGATGTGCATTGAAATCATGCATGATATTCTTCAGCAATACAAATGTTTTACAAATTACATCCGTATTATATGGCTGATCGGTCATCAATGTTATTTAGGAACAACGATACATCCTGTAGCATCTACGAGGCATCACAAGAAGTCTTCAGATCGAAATCCCATGCTTACATACTTTTTATTTTGAAGATGTAACAATGACGAGATTTCAAAAATGGTTCATAAAGTGACTATACTGGACATCACATGGGCACTATTTTCACTTAGGATTAACTGGATATTATAAGACATAGTTTTGTGAAGGAACAAAATCTAAGGGTTGATCCATCTAACTAGAAGTGGGCATAATGGTTTCAAGATCGCTTCTCTGGATGCCATACTGGAAGGAAGATCAGTACAGTTTTCATATGCTACCAGCTATATATCATATAAAGCATTTCAACGAAAGCTCCAAGCTGATATGACCATTAATAGAAGATTATAAAATATCAAGATTTCATTAAGAACATTGTGTGGCCATATTGATTTCTAAACAGCACTCTAATATTATGACCGACCAGTCATCATAAGAAGTAATTTAGAAACGCCCTGCTATCAATGCTATCATCCATCCAATAGGAGTAGCGATAACAGTTTGTTCAAGGCAGTCGCAATGGTAGCCATACGAAGTGTTTAAGCAGCAATATTTTCTTTGGCAAAAAACCATAATACTAAGAATGATGTTACAAAGACCCCTTTATTTGTATAACGATCGATTTAGGGGAGAAGTGATAACAAGATTTTTAAATTGCCACTTCGCAGATATATAAGACAACCGGTCATTGTAAACCAGTTAGACAGTTTAATAAGTCTTACGGTGGTGTTACGTGACTAGGCTCATACAAAGTAACAAAGAAAAGAGCGAAGCCAACAAGCTTTGTAAATTTAACAGAGTAATTTATTTCCCTAGAAGACAAGGTAACAATATAAAAAAGGACTTATGGTTTGTGAATCTAATCCAAAAATTAATCCTAAGATTTAAAGATCTACAGAATTTACATTTACAAATATCACTTTTTATTTTTGGCCAATAGAAGTGAGTCAAAATCTTGTTATAAGTCTTATTCATCCCTAAATGACCAGCCAGAGGAGTTTCATGGGCCAGACTAAGTATTTCCTGTCCGTAAGATTTTTGAACTAGAATTTGATAGTCCACTGACCGGTCGTCACCAGCAGGTACCTCGGGAGATCTCCATTTTCTCAAACGAATTCCATTTTTAATGTAATAACAGACAGGCATTTCAGTAGCTTCAGCTTCACTAATGATTCTATGAAACAAACAGGAGATCTCAGGATCTCTTCCCTGTTTGACAACAAGTGATTGTTGTATATCACCCTGATTAGGAAAAAAAGAGAATGAGTAGTTAAAAGAGGATCACTGTGATCAATACCTTTTGTTTGATCCAAACAAGGAGTGACAGTGATCTCGTTAAACGCCTGACCAATACACGTATCAGCTAAAGGAAAAATTTCCTTATCAAAATCATTCTCAAGAGCTTTCTTTGCCATTGCTCTGGTAACTGCACAAGCTGTGTATAAATCGGGGAATTGTTTATCAAAGGGATCAACTTTCTGATCCAAACAAAGCTTGTCAGTTACAACTGGATTAGCCACAACCTTGTCTCCAGCTAGGCCGTTTCCTAGTAACAATGAATGCTCTCAACGGGTAAAGAAGACACTATTCCGACTGTCAAATGTCCTGAAACTAAGGCTGATAATACATTTTACACAATGGAGAGAATTATTAACAAAGCCGCACTCTACTCTCTGAATAGGAACACTCTGACTAGAAGAAGACTTCTCAGAAAAAGGCAAATAACTGATAATAAAAGACTCTGAGAAGCTCCTGTGTCCCTTAACATTTTAATAGGAATATGATTGGCCAAATCGAACAAGAATATATAGAACCCTTCGAAATGAATGGTTCATATTACTCCATAATAAAATCAGACTGGGGTTTATTAGACTCAACAAATGTATTGCTTTGAATACATGACCGTGACCTTGACCTCTTAGAAAAAAGAGCATTTGGGTTAGGTCTATCTTGATTCTGATGCTTATATTTCAATTTGAAGCAATCAGAAATAGAGTGTCCTTTCTTCTTGCAATAGGTACACGTAGGAGGAGACAAGGAGTTTGAATCAAGCTTATCAGAAGCTTGATTTTTAAAAGTTGTGCCAGATTGATTTTTTGACGGAGTCGTATTAAGATGTAATACCTTTTTACCAGTAGACTGCTGAGTTAAAAACTTGCCTACAACGAACTTTATGAGCTAAGAAATACTCGTCAGCATCTAGAGCAGCACTTTCCAAGGTTTCGATCTTATGCTTGTCAAGATAAGTCTTAATGTCACTATGGACACAGTTCTTAAACTCTTCAAGTAATACAAGTTGTTTGAGACTTTCATAATCTTGTTCAACTTTCTTGGCTAAGCACCATCTATCAAATAACTAATCTTTTAATCTTGCAAATTCGACATGAGTCTGTACCAGCTTCTTTTTTATAGTTCCTGAATTTTTTCCGATAAGCCTCAGGGACTAACTCATAACCCTTTAAGATGCATTCCTTAACCAAATCATAGTCAGCACTTTGCTGAACTGACAGTGAATGGTAAATATCACTAGCGTTACCAACAAGTACACACTGTAATAATTGAGTCCAATGCTCCCTTGGCCATATCAAATTTTCAGCAACCTTTTCAAAATGAGGAAAATATTTGTCTACTTTTTTCTCTGAAAGGGGGCACTAACCTAATATTCTTTGTAAGATCAAAACTTGAATTTGTATGTGAAGTGAGAATGTGCCTTTCATTTGCCAGCTCTATTTAACTTAATTTAAATTCCCTTTCATCCTTCTCACTTTGCATTTGCATCTGTCTCTCTCTCTCCTCCTTCTCAAATTGTAACTGCTTATCTTTCTCTCTTTCCTGTCTCTCTCTCTCTCCTCTTTCTCAAATTGTAACTGCATTTGTTCTTTCTGTAACTACGTTTGCTTCTCTCTCTCCTCTTTTTCAAATTGATGAGTCTTTATGTCAGTAGAAACACAGTTCTTGAATTCTTCAAATAATATAAGTTGTTTGAGACTTTCATAATCTTGTTCAACTTTCTTGGCTAAGCACCATCTATCAAATAGCTGCACTTTTTCTCTTGTAAATTCGATATAAGTTTGTCCAGCTTATTTTTTATAGTTTCTGAATTTTTGCCGATAAGCCTCATGGATTAATGCATAACCCTTTAAGATGCATTCGTTAACCAGATAATAGTCAGCACTTTGCTGTACTGACAGGGATGCAAATATTTTTCGGGGTTTGCAAAAAAGTACACACTGTAACAATTGAGATCAATGCTCCCTTGGGCCACTTTAACTTTTCAGCAACTTTTTCAAAATAAGGATAATATTTGTCTGCTTCTCTTTCGCTAAAAGGGGGTACTGACATGAAATTCGTTGCAATTTCAAATCTTAAATTTCTATGTGAAGTGGAAACGGGCCTTTCACTTGCCAGCTCCATTTATTTTAGTCTAATTTGAAATTCTCCTTCGTCCTTCTCTCTTTGCATTTGCATCTGTCTCTTTCTCTCTCCTCTTTCTCAAATTGTAACTGTTTATCTTTATCTCTTTCCTGTCCGTCTCTCCTCTTTCTCAAATTGCAACTGCAGTTGTTTCTCTTCTTTCTGTAAATGCATTTCTTCCTTTTCTTTCTCCAATTGTAACTGCATTTGCATTTATTTTTCCTCTTAAATGCATTTGTTCTTTTTCTTTTTCCAATTGCAGCTGCATTTGTTTCTCCTCTTGCTGAAGCTCGAGCTTTCTTAATTCCAATTCTATCTTATATTTCATTTTTAATTCCTTTACTTTATGTCAGTCTGATACGGACTTACTGACCGAACCCAAAACACTTTTATCCAAAACATTCTTCTCTACCAAATACTGGATCAAAATGTTTTCTATTTCTTGCTTCGTTAAAGAAGCTTTTGCCTCAGAAAGATCGTATTTTCTGGCAAGTTCAAGCAATTCATCTTTTTTCTCAAGCTATCCAACTGCTCCTACATAGGATTTGAAAACACTTTTGATAACATTGTGAAAAAGCCTGTTGATTCCACTAAAACGTATATCAAACAAAATGTGAAATAGTACTTGGGATTTAAATGATTCTGGAATCTAGGGGAATTTAAATTTGAAAACACAATTTTCTGAAATATTTTAGCCAAAATTCAAAAATCCCAAGGACAAGCGCCCAATTTTCTTTGTTACGTGACTAGGCTCGAACAAAGTAACAATGAAAAGAGTGAAGCCATCAGGCTTTGTAAATTTAACAGGGTAATTTATTTCCCTAGAAAACAAGGTAAAAATATGAAAAAGAACTTACGGTTCATGAATGTAATCCAAAAATTATTTCTAGAGTTTCAGAATATAAGTCCTATCACTAAAATGTTCTAAATGAATCACAGCTCGAATCCCGATGAAGTCCTAAGATGGAAAGTGATGACGTCTTATATAATTTCTTTTGTGTTGATCTGTAAACAGTTCCTTGTTAGATTGCAAAGAATAATACTCCAGCTTTAGAATTCCGAATAATGTCCAAATAATGTCTTTGTTCAAGAATTTGAATGAGCACAAGTGATTTCCAGGGAGAATAAATTATTAATTCCAAAAAATAGAAAAATTTAAATCAACTGGGAAAAACAAAATACTTTTCAGCTCTGAAGGTATGATTTACGACTGAATTGAATCACTTTGAAACGCTAGTTTTAAACGTAACTTTCGATCACGTGACGGGGCCACGTGGTCACTTAGCTCGAATGGCGCAGCAAGACCATAGGCCAACTGACACGTACGCCATGGGTGAATTTGATTCTACTGAACGAATCATACTATAACATTCAACAATAAAAAAATAAAAATACGTTCTTCACAACAGCCAATATGACCTTGATTACGACCAATGATTTTCATTCTGTGTTTACCAATTCTGACTCAAGGTAAGGAACTAGGACAGCTAAAAATACAATGTTGAAATCATGACTTGCTTACTGTGAGAACAAGAAAAACAGTCCGAATTGAACTGAATTTATAAAACAATTCAAATCCTATAGACAAAATTAACATTACAGTAACATGTAATGCAATAAAATAAAATATATATTAAAAAAATAAATAAAACTAACAAACAAGTAATTGAATTACATATAAGTAACAGTGGAAACCCCATACTGAAATGACAAAACATTCAGGAGTAATAGCGACAGTATTGTCTGAAAAATGGCGACCGTGGATGGAGGGTATATTAAGGACGGAAGAAGGACAACAGACCATCCTTTTAAGCTATTGTGGTATATGATAAGTAGAACTGAAAATTTAAAACTCCGACCATCAGACTTATTTGGAAAAAAAACGATTTGCAAACATATGGAAAAACAAAATAATAATCATATTTAAGTGTCAATATCTTTAGGTTTTATTGTACCTGCTGTTTTTATTTTGACTACAATTGACGCCTTGCTCGGTGGCTGCACACCAATGATGGTAACATCACATTCCCATTTGTCACCACCATCCTTAGCTTGTGAAATATTGGCAATGGACAAGGTAAAACTGGTTGCATTGCATGATGTGGTGTAGCGCTCCGTTTCATAGCCGTTTGGTTGTGCTTGAAAGCGGTTGTGTCTTGCCTCTATCACAAGACCAAATGTATCACCATTTAAATACCAGTTTATAAAGTCAGGATTAGACAATCCAGTGTAGTCACATTGCAGATATAATGTTTCCCCATCTCCAGCTATTGCTTCTGGATTTGGGGTCAGTTTCACACTGTTCTCACCTGGTATAAAACCATGAACATTAGCCATTATCTGTGTAATCTACTGTTCATAATCAGTGAAGTGAAAATGCAACCAATCAAGAGAACAGTCATGGGTGATAGAAGTCGGGCACCTATATCAGCCATATGTCGGTAACTAAAACTATCATTTCCATACTACTACTATTGTTTATTATAATAATAATCTGCTTGCAGCTAACTATACAATTTGGGATTAGTAACATCATATGTGTGGATCCAACATAGATACAACAGATTTTCCTTTGTTATATGACTGTCGGTTGACTGAACACTACTGACGCACAGTGCTCTTGGGTGTTTCGTTTCGGCTGATACAGGTGTTTAAATGGCATTAATTTATTTTAATGAAATGTTTATTTTTGTTGCTATTGTTGTCACTTCTATTAATAATTTGTCATACACAAAAACGTGAAGCCAGTTTTGTGACTTTAAAGGCATCTTGACAAAAACAGAAATTTAAAATAGGCGTATGTGTTAAAGTTGCATGCTACATGAGTCGATATCCTGCATCATTATCGCATTAGTCATCATCCTGTTTACATGCAATGCTGCCCTCGAGTGTCAGTACTTTCTCCGACTAATGATGAACACTACACAGCTGAATATAATAGCTTATGCCTGAAAATCTAGGCTGATCACGTAGTTAGCACGAAGGTCATCACGCAGTTACACCAAATAAATGTCAAGGTTTTGAGCTCAATGAAGAATATGGTAACTGATATCTGGAAATGTAGTTTGATCACGTAGTTAGCACGAGGCCGACATCTAATGCAATTACACCATACAAATGTCAAGGTTTTGAGCTAAATAAAGCTCGTTAAATGATAAATATGTTCTAATGGGAAATTGAAACCCTCGGTGGTTTGCTCAGTGGTTTGTACAAGTCGTGTGGTAATAGGAGGTGTCTCCTCACAATATGTCTTTCTGAAAGAACAATTCAAAGACAAAGCAAAAACTTTTATCTTAACACAAGCGGGAAATCGGGTGGACGATTATGAATTATTCTTCACGTTTAATTAGCTATATTTTAGTTAATATGGAAAACACGGTCCTCTTAAACCAGGATACAACGTCATAATCAAACAAAATTATTAATCAAAATAAATAATAAATAAATCATGCACTCGAAATACCAACAATCAGGATACGTTGATATTTTACATTTCGTTCATTATTTGCGAGATTGTGCATTTTTTAGTATCATTGATATTATATTGTCAGCAGTATAATTGTATCTTTGCCTAAATCTACAAGCTAACTTAGCAATCGATCTTTATTTCGTGAATGTATTTATCTGATCCTTCCCTCCGTAGGTTAAAATGTTGATTGTTTGCGTTACATCACGTGATTGTGGTCAATCAAGGGCAGTAATTCTGCAAAATATGTGAAAATAGTGTTTAATCTATCAATGTTGCAAAGAGATCTTGTTAAATTCCAAATTCACAATACATTTGGTTAGAATTGTTAAAAATATAATTGCTTAAATATTCACAATTCAATTGAGGAGTTTTAGGTCGACGAAGGAAATTATTATTTTATAAAGTGGTCCTAATTCACGGATAGTCGCAGTGATCGGATATATGAATTCTTCATAGTAAATTTTATCATTATCCAAAAGGTACCGACGTAATAGTTTAAAAGTATGCCCGTTATATTTGGATTAAGAGCCAATACTGAAAACAACAAGCTAATCGTCGAATTTATTTCAACCATTTCAACAAAGAGCTTAACAGGTAATTTAGTGAAATTCAAAATATAAAAGTTAAAAGCCTACTGCGTTTGAAAAATTATAGGTTATATTAAATTCGCCAGAGAAAACGCTCGAAAACGAGACCAAAATATATGATGAACATAATATCTTGTGAAGATGAGCGCATATTTGGTTGAAACACCATTAGAATGCTTGATCACTACTATGCCTAATGTTAGACAAATATGGGCAAAACGTGGTAAGATGTATTCGGTTTCGATTTCAGCTAATATGTTAGTGATTAAAGCTTTATATCGATTTGGATGCAATCAAACAATAAAACATGCGATGACTGTTCAAATATTCACAAGGTATCTCGCGATTTCATGCTGATGAAAAGGCATAATTATAGGAAATATAACGTCGATGTTCTCTTTATTAGTAATAAGAAATAGGGATTCTGCCCCATTTTATACATTATGGGTCCCCCGACACTAATCCTCACCTCTAACCTCCATGACCAGCTACCCACCACCACCACCACCACCACCACCATATATGTTTCGTAACTTTTGTGTAATGGGGTTGGTAGAGGTGTAAACAAATGTTACACGAGTGTGCCAATCACGGCGGAGTTAGAGTTTGTCCGATGAAGCATGTGGGTATCGAACAAGGTCAAACAGTTCCATTCAGTGCTACTCTATCCTAGTCTGGAGTGAACTGTGGAAAATGAACATACTACAGTCGGAGTAAGGATACATTAAGTTAAGGCAGTGTTCTATCTATCTATCTATCTATCTATCTATATATATATATATATATATACGTTTCCATGCCTTGCTAGAATAATGCGCTGTAGAAGTCCTTCTGATGTGTATTGGTATTTCCACAGCTCGCTACATAAAGCCCGTACACGTATATTGTTCCTTTTTATTGGTGGAAAAGGAACCTATGGCCCAGTTGTGAATATATTTTGTAATCAGTACAAGTGTGGCTTAATATAGAAAAGGTTGAGCCGCAGACAGGGAATTGATTACCAAATCATTATAAACGAGTTTGTTGATGTCTCTAGCAGTTACGTAATCTTTCCAAAAGATAGGAAGATCAGTATTATAGCAAAAAATAACAAGCTAAAATCACTTTATAGTTTGAATGTATCATATAGGTTCATAACAAAAGCTCAATGTTTACAAATTATCTGAAACGAACCCAGAGTACACTGATAAGCTGCTAAATTTGGCAGTGGCATTAGAAACAAAACGAAACAAACTTGGGCAAATTTTAAAGGTAAACAAAATTAAAACGAAACTGCAAAAAAAAAAAAAAAAAAAAAAAAAAAAAAAAAAAAAAAAAAAAAAAAAAAAAGCAGGAATACTCGCGAAGCGAGTGACGTTTTTGATAAGGTCGGTGACGAAGATATTTCAGAGCAAGCCAATTAGACAGATGTTTCGGTGCCATAAGTATACTAATTGCATATCAACAAACTTCTATGGCGGATAGTTTGAGCTCAAGGTTGGGTCATTTGAGCTCATTTGGGCTATTTCTGGACTGTAATTCATCATATTCGTGTAGGAAGGTGAATTTAAGCGTGCAATCCACATAAAGAATGCGCCATTGTTTCTGTAAAAAAGCCCTGTTTTTAAAATTTGAATTACCATAAGGTCGAGTAATGGAATCTTTGATGCTTGCTATCCGCCTAGCTTTGAAATCAGTTTACTACATGATTCGGAGGAAGAATTTAAAAAGTGGCGACGGAGAACATCTAAAATGTAGACGTGTTTTTGTCAATTAGACAAACGCTCGCACCTATGTAAATAATCGCCATGTCATTGAAAAGCGGAAGCTTTCGTGGTAATGGGACCAACAAAGGCAAAGCAACCTGCCTTGGAAAATACGAACCTTACGGCAGATCATGCCAATAATGAAAGGTGGCATGGAAGTTAAATCACGTAATCAACTTTGCCAGCCGTCTGGACCAATTGATGAGCAATATAGTTTGCGCAGACAGAAATCAAAACCAAAAGCGTCCATGTACAAGCACAAACCGATACCAACGCAATTAAAATAAATAAAACAGAAAGAGATGAAATAATTGTCAGGATTGAAGCGATCACAGCTTCAGATTTTGACCAAATGCCAAAAATAGAACAAGCCATCGACAAAATTTCCCAATTATAGAGGCACTTGTCTCTCCCCCCCCCCCATATAGGCATGCTTACCGTATCGAAGCTAGCACAGCTCGCACGGCAACATTTTGTACACATACCAACTCGTGTGAGAAAACCAGACATGCTATAATTACCGAGGCCCACTTTTGCGTTGAATCCACATCTATTGATGCCATCACCACCGGTGGTCACTGCCACTGCAAGAGCAACAGGAAAAGAAAAATAAAATAAAACAAGCACCGTGTTCGAATACGCAAAGGCGCAAGAAAAGCCGAAATCCTTTCAATGGTAGACTAGTAAAAAGAAAACTGTCTTCGTGCCCAGGAAGAACAAATGACATCGTCATTTCTCTGATCTTACTACTGAAGATGCCGAGAATGTTAGCGCAAAAAGACAACAATCACAATTGCCCGTATTCAAACTTCTGTAATGTAGTGGTGAGTTGGAAAATCACGTGGCCACACACCAGGCAAAGACGCTAGACAACTGCTGACAATTCTGATTCCCAGAATCGTAGAGGTGCTACAAAACGTTGGTCAAGCTGTGGTCAAAGCAAACATTGTCCTCAGAGCTCATCTGGTGATACCGCTTAGTCGCGTCAAGGATGGACTCAAAGCTACTTCTACCCGTGTCCGCATGATCCTGAACCGCAAAGACAGCAACGCCATCAGCGATGAAATTGGTCGAGACATTGCAAAGATTCCCTAAATACAATACTCGATCGGGATGGACGCTCGAAATATGTGGAAAGGTCGCAGTTCATCTCTTGCCGTATCACCCGTTTTGTATGTTCAATTAAATAGCAACGCTAAAATGGGTGCAGCTAAGATCAGTGATAAGTGTGAAGCATTTCAAAAATCGCTGTTTCGATTTCACTGTCTTGTCGGCACTATACCTGGGCAGTGATCACCAAGACAGGCCTCAAAAACACGGGCAGCAACTTGGTAAACTCAAAGTAGGTGATATCTAGTTTCCAGTGCAAGTGACCAAAGCCACACTGAAAAAATTTAAAACACTTAATCCAGGTATCGCTGATGAACCAACTTATCGCTGTTCATTGCTCCCCTACGACGAAGGCTTTCATCAGCAGTCACTCGCACCTAACGGTAGGCGCAAACGATTTCTGATTGATTTCTTGCTGCTGAGCCAAGTTTGATTTCTTGCTGTTGAGCGAAGTTAAAAGCTCAGAATCGGTATCGCACCACGTACGTGATGGTAAATCCGAGTCGCCAGGCGTTTATTGTGCTCGGAGTGTGAATGCTCCAGACACAGTGGGGGTATTCCTCCTTTCCATCGAAGTCACAGTGAAACTCATTTGACATCAACAGGCTCAGCTGTGTTCTCCGCAGCCATTCACTACTGGATTTTTGAAAAAGAGCTTTCACTGACAAAGAACAAAGCCAGTCAGGCGATTAAAAAGTCATGGTTCCAAAGTTTATGATAACTGTCTAATCACTGGCGCGTACGTAGGTGCCGCACACAACGCGTGTAATTTGCAGCTGAGCATTTACCCCAACAAAACTGAAATCTCTGTGGTGCTTCATAGCCTGCGTGGGTATGATGGCCACTTGATCATTCATGCAGTAGCTACTGTATCCTACTGGCCGAGTAGTTTAATCCCCAACATGGAAAATGCATGACATTTCGGCTGAGCCAGTTTCAATTCAGTTACAGTTATGAACTCGTCCCTGGAGAATTTAGCAAGTAACCTGACGGCGGTGATGTTCAAGATCATTTGTCGATACCGTCACATCGTTACAGACTTCCCGATGACGAAAGGCGTGTTTATCTTACAAGTAAACAAACGACTGGAGCAAATTGGTCCAGGCCTAGCTGCAACCAATCGAAGAATTTAGTTCTTCGCTGGTATTATCGCCGATGACTAGTAACACGCCAAGAAAGGTTTTATCTGCGTTTCATTGCAAGAGCAATGGCGACTGTCATGACCTATATCTGCGTATGGATGTGTTGTTGCTCACTGACATTTTTGAGGCATTTCGCCGAACCTCCATGCACTTGTACAAGATTTATCCCGTCCATGATTTTCCGTTCCCGGATATAGAGTTGGATGCATAATTTTCCAAGACCAATATCGAGCTGGAATTACTCACGGACATCAACCAGCATCTGTTAATCGAGCGATCACTTCGTGGCGGAATGTCCACTTCAAATCGCCGATACACTCGTGCCAACAACCGCTACGTACCCGGGTATATCCCCGCTGACCTGAACAGTTACATCATGTATCTATATGTCCGGTAATGATTTTCCTAGTACCAGTGCTAGATCATGGATGAGTCTAGCTGCAAATACATCGAGTGCAAGAAACTCATCCCGTGTCCAGGACCAAACACAACTATGTACTGCACATACGAAATATGCAGTTTTGTATGAAACTGGGCATGCACGAGAACAAGGTCTATCGAGTGCTCAGATTTAGCCAGGAAGCTTGGATGGTCCCCTACATTCAAATGAACACGGCCTTGCTCACCAATTCCACCAAAGAATTTGAAAATTAACTTTGAAGCTCGTGAACAACACCATATTTGGAAAGACCATGGAGAATAAGCACAAATGAATCGATATCTTGTCCGTGAAAAAGCGAGTAGGACACACTCCAAAGGCTTATTGCAGACCTGACCTTCGAGTCCAGAAAAATCTTTGATTATTGAACTTGTCGCCGTTCACAGTAACAAAATCCAAACTGACGCTGAAGAAACCAATTTATATAGGATCCTCATGTACTAGTTTTATTGCAACAAGATTAAACATTTTTATCAGGATCGGATTACAATGCTGGAAACAGACACAAACTTGCTGCTGACGCACATCAGCACCCTAGACATGTGTGCGGCTATGACACAGCCAAGCTTGGCCAACGAGTTTGATACCAACGAGTATCTAAAAGAACATTCGCTGTACTCCACCAAGAATAACAAGGGTGGTGGGCAAGTTCAAGACCTTCTGCTGTGGTAAACAGTTCGAAGAGAATGCGGGACTAAGGCTCAAAATGCACTCGATTGTGATCAGCTCCAAGAACATTGAAAAATGCTAAAGGTTTTCCGCGGGTGATTGTGCAGAAAGACCCAAGCAGGAACTGTACCTGGAATGCCTTCGGGACCGTCGTGAGTTTGCGCACACGCAAATATGATCCGATCCAAGAACAATCGCATGGGTGTATACCGATGCACAAAGGGTAACTTGTCCCCGCTGGATTCCAAGCATCACCACATACATGCTTGGTCATCTTGTTATTGTGGCTGATTATGGTGAGGAACGTACCAACACAAATCTTGCTGGCCATTCCATATTCGCTAGAACGACTTGTACCTCTCGCACCAATGTTCGGCTGTGAGGATAAGGTCCACCAGGTGATGATGGCCCCAATCGGTGACGGATTACTTGTCTTGTAGAATCAATTCGTTCCGCATTGGCGACCACTTCTCAGGATCATGCTGGGTCAGTAGCGCTACAATATGTCCCGTCTTTGAACTCATTAGGCGCACACAAATACCGAACTATCTTGTCTCCGAGCGGTTGTAACGGGGCCGGTTGTAAAATAATTTTCTTAGTAACAGTCAGCAGTCAATCTTTGTCGAATCACATTGGCAGTTTTGTAATACCGTCCTGCGTGTGACTTCATTGCTCTAGGCTGCTATGACAGATGGAAGTTGGTGTACCCATTCATCAGCCCTTTCTGGCCTTATCAGCAATTCTTGTGCATACTGATAACCGATTAATCGCTCAGCAACTGTGCGATTAAATCGTTCTATAATATCCTTGTCACCATGCATACTGACTTGCCCGACACTTATTCGCACACTATGTTTGATTAACAACGGAACCATAAATCCGAGGAATTCTTTGCAAGGATCCACCTACAACAATCGTGACCATGTCAGTAGGGCGTATGCATAAATGCGCTCGAGTTCCTCTTCGACACTGGTAGAATCAGACGCTCACGTTTACGCTTCTTTTATTTGGTAACTTTTTTAAAAATAGACCCGCGATATCAAAGCCCCCAGTCCCTTCTTTAAACTGGACCCAATAAATGCGAACTTCTTTGCCCCAAGTCGTGCACATGTCCTTGTAGCCGCTGTTGGTCCATTACATGTTTGAACTAGAGTTGGATTTCTGGAAGAGTTTTCGTCCGACATCGTACACAATATGACGACATGATTGTATTGTATACTGTATTATTCAATAGCGTCATGCAAAAGAAAATTCGCAGACGCTTTTGAAACAGTAAAATTCTTTTCAGTCCGCGATTTCTTCGCATAAGGAACACCCGAACCGTCCAAGCATGGTAACGAAACCATGTTTCCAAACTCAGTCCGGGCACTAGTCATTGGCCATGCTGGATCCGGTAAAACACAACTGTTGTTGAATATTATTTTACGATGTTTAATCTGAGATCGGCTGCATGATTGCAACATTGGCTGATGAACAACCGTGTAATAATGTGCTCAAATATGTTCAAAAAGCGGACGTGGTCATGATACTGTCGATTTCTTTTCCGAAACCGGCGGCGCCCCTTCCATTTTCGATTAGGATGCCAAGAAAAACAATTCGATGTTGAACAATGACACAATGCTTGAGAATCAAGTTAATTCGCACAAATAGTTTCACGAGGCCGTCATAAGACCACGGACGTTATTTATTTGACTCAGAGATACACCCATGTGCCCAAAGTGATTCCTGACAACTATAACATGCTGATGATATTCTGTGAATTAACGCGCATGTCCTTGGAAACTTTCATTGGACTTGGTGTGCCGCCGACCACACCTACGAGGCATTTCATGACATGCTTGCGATGATTTCCTTGATCTCGTGTGCTAAGCAAATATCGTGCGTGTCTGGGAACGAACGTTTCACACGGATGCCTCAATTTAATAAACAATCTTATGAAATTAAGAAAGTCCGGTAGCGATTCCATAGAATTGTATGGATAATGACGCCACGAAAGCGCACAGCAATATTTAGAATTGCTTGTAAATATCATAGAAGTCATCAAAAGGTCAAAGATATGTTACAGTCAAGAGAGACTGCACCACAATACCTCCCAGCTTGCTTGAACAAACATTTATGCCGCTCATTAAACCCACGAAAGTAATTGCCGAACATGCCTAGGATATCAAAACGGCTACATAGACCACAATGGAACTAGTAGCAGCACTTACCAGAACAGAAGAATCACCGGGTCCAATTCACAAGATAGCTAAGCGCACCAAGGCTGTAAGAAAGCGACACAAGCAATTGTAGAGGTTACCACACTCTTGCCAGAGATGGTGGATGAAGTCAACGAAAAGAAGACATCGGAGAATAACTTGAAGAATAACTTTTTCGACCACTGCCCGGATACCTGTCATTGATGCATATACCGATACAAAATTTTAATGAAAATGGTCGCTAGTGGATCATCAGACACCCCTTCCGTGCTAGTCTTAAAATACACCACATCTAGAGAGATTTAGTGATCAAAGAACCATCCAGGGACATAAAATAGGTTTGGGTCAAGCAGGTACACAGAGAATTTACTGCTGCTAAGAAAAACGTCTGGCAAGTTTTGAACTACCGCTCTGTTTCTAACCTCTTATTCACAGTAAAAAGTCTTTATGGAAAGTTGTTCTATTCAAATTTGTATCACATATGAATTCAAATAGTCTTTTTAGCAATATATAGTCTGCATATCGACATTGCAATAATACTGAAACTGCCCTACTGAGAGTAGTAAACGACTTTCTCTATGCTTGGAATAATGAAACAATTACAATCCTCACCCTTCTTGACTTGTCTGAGGCACTTGCCACAATAGACAAAGATATACTACTTCACTGTATCCAGGATTTAGTTTGTATTCTCGATTCATGATTATGATGGTTCATGTACTACTTAGTCAACAGGGCACACATATGGCCATAAATGGAAAACATTAATGCCCAGTTGATGGTTTGATGGTCCATATGGCTCTGTTTTCGGCTACATTCTGTTCTTTCTATACTCTCAGCCGCTATCAAGCGCCATAGATCGACATCCAATGCCTCGCAAATTGTACGCTAATGACACTCAAATATAAAAAGCTAGCTCCCCAACCGAAGTTGAGGCTACCATCCAGGACATAGATAGGGGCATTTCCTTTGTGAAATCATGGATGACATGTAACAAGCTGCAGATGAATGATAATGAAACAGAAACCATCTTGATCACCACACATATCCTTGACCCCAACAATAAGTATCACAATGTCAACATTAAGTTTACACAGTCAGTGCAAAACCCAGGTGTCACTTTTGACAGCACACACTCTTTGCACCAACATGGAACTCACAAATGCAAGGCTCCATATCTGGAGCCGATACGCATCAGCTCCAGTCACAATTTTCATTCGATTGTTGCCACTAAAACACTTGTGTGTTTGTTAGTACTGTTAAGACTGGGCTATTGCAATTCACTCCTTTCTGGTTTGGCTCACTATCTAGTACATTAACTTCAAAAAGTTCAACAACCAGCTCCTTGGATCATCCTTAGAGTACGAAATACCGAAAACGCCTCCCCTGTTTCTGTAATCTTAACTTGCTACACGTTTGATATACAAACAAACAAAAATATATATTCAATATGCTACATTTCGTTGAGTTACTCCAGTCCAATATGCCTATATGATTTCAACAATGTGTAGACTCCATCTAAGCCCATTTTCCGACACTCGTATTCTCGCTGTTCCTGCTGTTATGAAGAGATCACACGTACAAGCACCAGATACGTGGAAAAAAATTGCCCATTGATCTTAGATACAAGAACACTGTCATTTCATTCAAGAGTGATCTTAAAACTAACTTATTTCGAGAGATAAAAAGACTTAGTAATTTTTACTTCCATAATTAATCTCATCAAGTTTTAGCTTTGTAATTTCATGTAGCTTGTTTTCTAATCTCGTAGCTGTGTATATTTTTCTTATTTAATATTCAAAAGAGCTTAGAGCTTCTAACGATTAGAGCTGTGCCAAGTTCGCATTATCATTATTATTATTGAAATACAGTGAAGCTAGAGCAAAGATGGTGTCATCCCGAGTCAGACTGTTATGGATTATGGTCAGTTATTATGTCTCTTACTTGTCCTTTATTACAGAAGTGGGAGGTTTTTATTTATAGAATGGATCATTCCTGCATTAATTGTATATATTGACCACTTTGCACTTCTAGTAATGTGGGTCACCGAACCAAAGCAAAACCTGCTATAGTATGCTGCCTGGGCAGGTTGTCAAAGGTTTTATGCCACATATGTTGGTAATTCGCGCCTTTAGAAAGTATGCTATCATTATAAGACTACATGGTACATTCACATAGTACTCTTGACGCCCTGTTTGCTTACTTCTACTTCATATTTATGATTCTAGTTGTGACTCCTTATCTGGTACACATATTACTCCTACAATGTAAGAGAAAGTCCTGATATTTATATTTGATTAAGCTCTGCAATGTGCAAACCGTTTGCTTCACCCTAAAAGAATTTTCGGTAGGAAATGCAGATGTCACACTATAAATTATTAATAGGTTTTGTTTAAGTATATTATTAGCACAGGAAAATAAAGTATACATACTGGAACAACTGTGGATGTTACGGTAAAAGCTGATGATTCCGTGTAATCATTAGCGAAACCAATAAGCAGATCCCAGAAGTGGAACTGTTCTTGGAAATAAAATGTCTGTACAGATAGGATTAGTTTTTTAAGAAGACGGAGAAATAACAAATAGCTGAAAAAGCAGCACATTCAACGAAGCTAAACGCTTCTAATCGACGAAAATGACTTGAAGTGCTTTAATGCAAGAAAAAGACGGCAGTCTCAACTCAGTTAACTACAAATGGTCGATTATTAATGATCTAGTTTAAAGCTTTATTTGAATCGATGTTTGCAGCAATTTAAATCACAGTCATAGTTTTACATACAGTACGATGGGGGAATAAATATGCATTCGGTATTATGTGTGTGTGTGTGTGTGTGTGTGTGTGTGTGTGTGTGTGTGTGTGTGATTTGGAATTTTAACGTAGCTTTAACAATTTCTCAGTCAAAATTGACTGCAGTGTGGCAGATTATAGAGATATCAAGCATTGGGGCATCATGCCGCAGACGTGTAGCATCATGTCCTACCCAGTAACATTATCTTGACACAAGGCCGACCAGTCCTAACACTAATCTCTTGATGCTAAGCCCTTAGTGAGGCAGCTGTTAGTACCATATTTTGTAAGTCTTTGGTATGACTCTGCCGGGGATCGAACCCGCGACCTCCTGCATCCGAGGCGGACCCTTTAACCACTAGGCCACCGGAGAGGTCCATATTATTTGCAAATTTATCGTTACTGGAAACTGACGTCGAGAATTAAAGCGTGCTGATCCTTTTCGATATTGAATTGAGTGCATGTCCAAGGTTGACATTGCCGCGGTGGGAGTGGGAGTGGGAGCCAAGCGCCCCACTCCTTCAGAAAAAACCCATACGGCTTGCGTCTCTTATCGCCCCAGTCAACTAAAATATCCTTGCTTTCGCGAGTGGCTTAGCTTCTAAGTCCGGAGGACCATGTTTCCACTAACAGGAGAAGGGGTGAAGGCGGACCACTGGCGCCTTAAAACCAGTCGCTTCGGGCAGATGGGGCTCGTAAACCTTGGATGGTAGCTCATCTAGGAGAAGGAAAACTCTGATCCCAAACCTCCGCTGCCTTGCTGCTATACCCACTCATGGGAAAGGCCAAGGGAGTAAACCCCGACAGAGAATCCGGAGACTGAGTCCCTAAGGCGGTCTGACATTGACTCCAATGTCATTCCAGCTACTCCTGCAACGCCGTTGGTGCCAAGTTGTATAAGCATTCGTCGTTCCCTTGTGAACACCAGATGCGTGGAGAGGGGGGATCTGCTGCATGGGCAACAGCTGATTTTCCATACTACCCTGCCCAGGCTTCGTAGCTCCACTGGAGAGGACACTTCAGCAACGTCGTAAGGTGCCGGCACAAGACGGGAAGCAGCAGTTTACCTGTGCTAAGCAATAGCTTGATTGGCGTAGAGCTTGGTGTTAGGGATTGCTTCCGACGGTGGGAGAGACCGCCATGGTTAGCTACCGCCCGCCTTAACCTGGGCAGCCCCCAGTCAGTAAGGTGCTGTCCCGCCATGGCCGGCCTGCTTCACTGGCTGCGTGGAGCTTAGAGAACCATCTCGACAAGCAGGCCACAAACTCTGCACCAGGCAAGAGTCAAAGAAGAAGAAAGAAGACTCCATCTCTTCGTTTCGCAAGCTGGAACGTGAGGACCATGTGTTCTGGACTCACCGCTGACCTGCAGCTGATCGACGATTCACGGAAGACTGCCGTCATTGACAGGGAACTCTCCAGACTGAAAATCGACATTGCCTGCCTTCAGGAGACCCGACTGGCCGACAGCGGCACCATTAGGGAAGCCAACTACACCTTCTTTTGGCAAGAAAGTCCTCAGATGAACCTAGGCAGCACGATGTCGGCTTCGCTGTAAAGAACACGCTCGTCGCCTTCATTGAGCCTCCGTCATCAGGCACTGAGAGGATCCTTGCCCTCCGGCTGTCAACATCCTCAGGCCCAGTCAACATCTTGAGCCTGTACGCCTTAACCCTCTGCTCCACCCTAGAGGAGAAAGACCTCTTCTACGAGGCTCTGGATCAAGCAATATCCAGTATCTCAACATTTAAGGCCTCTACCTACTAGGAAACTTCAATGCCAGAGTGTGAGCTGACCACGAGGTCTGGCCCACCTGTCTTGGCTCTCATAGAAGGGGCAAGACCAACGAGAACGGTTAGCGACTGCTGGAGATGTGCTGCTCCCACAGCCTATGTGTGACCAACGCCTACTTCAAACGCAAGGAAATCCACCAGGTGTCATAGAGACACCCACGTTCCAGCCACTGGCACCAGCTAGACCTCGTCATCACGAGCCGTGTGGAACTGGCCAGTGTCCTCCTCATCCGCAGCTAGCAGAGCGCCGACTGCGACACGGACCACTCCCTCGTGCCCAGCAAGGTTCGAATAATACCAAAGAAACAGCACCAAGCCAAGAAGAAGGGTCGCCTACGTATTAACAGCTGCTGTGCAAGCAACCCAGGGAAGACACAGCAGTTCATCAGCAAGCTGCAGGAGGCTCTCACCAAAGAGACACCTGATGACATCATCGACTCCAAGTGGTCCCATCTCCGAGACGCTGTGAACAATTCAGCCATTACTGCCTACGGGATGAAGGAGTGCAAAAGTACCGACTGGTATGAGGCCAACTGGGAGGAGATGGAGCCCGTGACTGAGGCGAAGAGGATAGCCCTCCTGACTTACAAGGCTGCGCCTAGCTCTAGTACACTGCAAGCACTCAGGACTGCTAGGAACAACCCCCAGCGGACAGGCCGCCACTGCGCCAACACCTAATGGCTGAACGTATGCACAGCATACAGACAGCTGCTAACACCGGGGATGCAAGATGCATCTACGAGGGTATCAAAAGGGCGACATGCCCCCCAACCTCAAAGACCGCCCCTCAAGTCCAAGACGGGCGAAGTCATCACAAACCAGGGGAAACAGCTGCAGCACTGGGTTGAGCACTACCTTAAGCTGTATGAAACCCAAAACTTCGTCACCGACACCGCCCTGAACGCCATCCCAGAACTGCCAGTCATGGAGGAACTAGACACACTGCCCACCCTGGACGAGGTCAGAACAGTTATCGACTGCCTCGCTTGTGGGAAGGCTCCTGGGAGTGACGGCATCCAACCTGAAGACCTCAAGAGCGGGAAGCCAGCACTACTCCAGCCCTTGCACGAACTCCTCTGCCTCTGATGGGAACAGGGACCTACCACCCAGGACATGCGAGACGTTAACATCGTCACCTTGTACAAGAACAAAAGAGACCGTAGTGACTGCAACAACTACCGGGGTATCTCCCTCCTCAGCATCGTCGGAAAGGCTTTCGCTCGTATCGCCCTGGTGCGCTTGCAGACCCTTGCCTCCTGCGCATACCCATAATCCTAGTGTGGCTTCCGAGCCGGCCGGTCAACTGTAGACATGATCTTCTCACTACACCACCTGCAGCAGAGGTGTCGTGAGCAGCAGATTCCTCTCTACATCGCCTTCATAGACCTGACGAAGGCGTTTGACCTGGTCAGCCGGAGAGGGCTCTTTAGGCTCCTGGAGAAGATTGGCTGCTCCCCCCCCCCCCCGACTGCTCGCTGTCGTCACATCGTTCCACGAGAACATGCAAAGCACATTTTGCTTCCCTCAGCAGTGGAGGGAAGCAGGGCTGCGTCATTGCACCGACGCTCTTTGCCATCTTCTTCTTTATGCTCCTCCGGTACGCCTTCAAGGACTGTAGCGAGGGAATGTACATCCACACCAGGGCTAACGGCAAGCTGTTCAACATCGCTCGTCTCCGTGCAAAGACTAAAGTCATAGAGGTTCTCATCCGTGAATTGCTCATCGCCGACGATGCAGCCTTGACATCACACACGGAAGATGGACTGCAGCAGCTGAAAGGTCGCCTCTCCCACAGCTGCAAGGAGTTTGGATTGACCATCAGTTTGAAGAAGACGAACGTCATGGCGCAGGATGCAGACTCGCCTCCCACCATCGCCATCGATGGGTACAAACTCGCAGTTGTTGAGAACTAAATCTACCTTGGGTCTACCATCTCCAGCTCGCTCCCCATTGATGCTGAGGTGAACAGCAGGATTGCCAAGGCAGTAGCAGTTATGGCCAGAATAAACCAGAGGGTCTGGAACAACCCCAACCTCACTGAGAAGACCAAACTGCACGTCTACCAGGCCTGCGTGTTCAGCATACTCCTCTACAGCTGCGAGGCATGGACCAACTAAACGAGCCACGAAAGGAAACTCAACAGCTTCCACCTGAGATGCCTGTGGCGCATTCTGCGCATCCAGTGACAGATAAAGTACTCAGCACAGAGGTTCTGGAACGCGCCAGCATGAACAGCATATTCTCCATTCTCAGCGAGAGGCGCCTTCGCTGGCTCGGCCACGTCAAGAGAATGGATCCAGGGAGCTTTCCCAAGGACCTGCTATACGGCGAGCTAGCAGAAGGCGCACGACTGACTGAACGGACACGTCTGCAATACAAAGATGTCTGCAAGAAGGACATGAAGACGGCTAACATCAACGTCAACGACTAAGAGAGCTGTGCTGACGACCGCTCCGCCTGGCGCCTTGCTGTCTGACAGGGCGTTTACAAAGCAGAGGAAGCGAGAAACACAAATCTCGCTACAAAGAGAGCCAGGAGGATGGCGAAACAATAACAGCCTCAACAAGTATCAACGTTCACCTGCAGCAAGTGCAACAGAAACTGTCACTCTAGGGTCGGACTGTTCAGCCACTCGCGAAGGTGCAGACAGGACACCCAACAGGATGGTAAACCATCGTCTCCAGAAGACGGACGGATGCCGACGACGACAACTGCAGTATATGATATCCACATAATCCAAGAGTGTTTTAATGTCGTTAATATTGCTTAATTCAGAAACCCGTTATTGTTAATCTCCAGTTCAGTTCAGTTGCTTTGCTTAAAATGTATTATTTGCGCATTGCATGTACTGTTGATGACCTACCCTTTCAATCAGTATCACTTTGAGATGACCTCCTCGATCCAATTAGAAACTTAGTTTACTTTGGTGAAATCTTAAGTGTGTATTAATATTGATATTTGAGAAAGTTTTTAACTTTTCAACTGCATACACAAACAATATAGGGACTGGGGACATTACAACCTGCCGATAAATGGGACAATCTATCAACATCGCTCACCATTCCATCGAGCGATGTTAACAGTCAGTAGAGATTAAATCAGTCTGCTGATGAAGTTCTTAGTGTGAGAACGAAAGCTTCCGGTTAGCTTTCTCTATTGTTTGTGTATGCAGTTGAAAAGTTACAAACTTTATCAAATACAAATAAGAAATTTAGTTGTCTATCCACTGTTCATAAGTGCACATGAAATTGCGTTAGTTCCATGAAAATGTATTACTATATATTTAAATGCTCTCACTATATGTGCGAAATCAGTTGATCCTATTTTCTTATCACATAAATTAATGGGAAAACATAAACATCACTCGCGCCGCTTGAGCATTTAATGGCCAGTTTAATAGGTGACGTGATCATGTTAAGCGTCGTCAGGCTCTTATTTGAACGAGGAAAGCCCTACGTACGTCAAAAGTCGACCGTCTTTAAAAGCGATGTTCAGCCTTTTTAGATCGAACACAATTTTAATTCCTACACATTTCTACATGTTGAACCTATCAGAGAAAAGGAAACAATTGTCCCATCTCATTTCCAAAAAGTGTAATGTTTCGAATGAAATTTGATCATCTTGAATGTCCTGATGTATCAAAACGATGCAGTCCAGAATTTGTTTAAACAATTATAATAAATAAATAATGAGTTAATCCAAACGTAAGCAATTCAAATTAATAATTCCTCTCCAAATTATATCTGGACACAACAAAAACTCTCATCATGGATTCCCACAAACTGATATAAAACATGAATTAATCATCTATTTACCAGTTCCTCATATTTATTCACATCCCAATTTGATCCAGATGTGAATGATTTTAATGGACAATTCGTTCAAAATAAAAACATGTTTGTGACTAGAACATTCTCAGCTCATAAACGATCTACGCATAACCTACAATCGTAGGTATAAATTAACCAATAAAACATGTCGTTTATACATGACCAGTATCGTAAAAGTTATCTTACTGTCCGAAAATAATTTTCCCGTAATTCATGATAATACTACTTCTTTGTTTTTAACAGATGTACGTTGAAATCATGTTTGATATCCTTTAGCAGTACAAATGTTTTACAAATTACATCCATAATGTATGGCTGATCGGCCATCAATGTTATTTAGGAACAACGGAACATCCTGTAGGAACTACGAGGCATCACAAAAAGTTTTCAGGGAGAAATCCCATGCTTACATACTTTTT
>JAECUM010005548.1:0-118060 GCA_016617855.1 Megalonaias nervosa
TGCCCTAAAGACAAAAGTTAACCATGATATGACATATTGATCAATGGACAAGGGTATCACTGTATGCTCATACCACTGTGGTGGAGGAGCATAAAAATGCAGTGAAAATGATACCTCAATGTTTGCTTCTTCTATCAATTTCCATATTAATTTCCTTTAAAAGTCACTGGCCATACTTTAACGTTTTTCTTTTTACATCAGATTTGCATTACATGATTAAAAGTACACGTAGTTATACTTGCACAAAAAGAATTAAAAAAATTATCAAGTGTAAAGAAGAAATAATTTAATTACTCAAAATAGAAGTATACAACACTCTTACTTCCCCTTAGCTACGATTTCCCACCTACAGAGGACACCAACCGGAAAGGACACACATTTATCCGCACAAGACAAGTACATGCTTCTTGTTGTCAAAAAATAAATCACTATAAACTATGGATAGGGAATATTTTGATGAAACTATTGAAAACTAATCTACTGTTTAGCCTTATACTGATATGTGCGCAATGACGCACTAGACTGTCGCTTTCAAAACTGTTCCATTGTTTCAATTTATTTTCAAAATTCCCGTAAATATGGGTAAAATGGAATCAATGCTGGCTTCCCTATGTTGGCCGACTTTGTTAAAACAAAGAAATCTGCACACTTAAAAGAATCCAAGGGAACCAAAGTTGGCTTCCTTATGTCAGTCAACTTCATTTAAAAAAAAAAAATCAGCACACTTAAAAGAATCCAAAGTCAGTTTCTGGGGTTGGCTTGCTTTGTAATAAAATAACCTTTGTATTTATATTCTGTCAGGAAGTTTAAGCAATGAGTTTATTGCTCACTGCCAGTTGTGTTTATTCATCACCTGGGCTTCTATTTGAATGCCATATGTAATCATAATTGATACAAACGGGCATTGATATTTGTAGGGTAAATAGTATACACAGCAATAACTTGCTTTAATAATACTTTTGCAACCCATGCTAGCGACAAAGATTATCATTTGCACTCACAGTGAATATATATTCAAATAATGGTTTTTATTTGCGAGATACCGTTGTATAGTTAACCTGGATACAATACAATCTTGGTCATTTTGCACCTTAAAACGTATCATGTGTGAAAAGCAGGTGCCTTCAAGCAATCGGGTGATATTCCCATCTCTTTTGCGATTTTGTTATCTGACATAAGCGATACACACTACAGTAAGGATGCATATACCAGGTGGCATCTGCTAAATAAACGGAGTTTGTGGATATATTTTTTTCTTTAATAAATTTCCCATGATGAAAAGAGAAGGAATAAATGATAACAATACAAGGTTAGTGTCTTTCATTTTATTTTCAAACAAGTATTATGTTTATCTATTTTACTGTACCATGCAGTGGGGGGGGGGATGCACAAATTCAACACAAAATTATTTTGTTTCTTAAGTCTTGGGGCATATACCTAGATTAATAAAAATTACACCTTAAGTTCTGGGACTAGAAAAAAAATTATTATTTTATCGTGTCCTGATATATACAGTAAATAAGGTGTGTGTGTGTGTGTGTGTGTGTGTATACATGTATACGTATATATATATGTATATATGTGTATATATATATATATATATATGATTCTAGACTTGTACACCTATAAATGATAAAAGTCTCAGAGTAATACCTCCTATTTCTTTTTTTAAATCCTTTTGAGTTCATATTGGTTATAATAATGCTAAATAAAGAGTCTGATCAAAGTCTACACTCTGCACATTCAAAAAGTATTATGATTATTTTAAACATTAATATTTTACATCTGCAGTAGCATTACTGTGCTGTAATCCTTTATTTGATATATTTTACTTACACTCTTTCTATCCCTCTTCTCATATGCACCATAGAGCTTTCTACGGGATTTAGGAGGCTTTACGACTTTCCCATCCCTCACCCTATTCGATCCCACAGCTTCAATCCACTTTTTTCCTGGTAAACAGGGTCTTTCGGAAAAAGAAAGAACCTTTTTGTCCCATCATCATTCTTTTGGTTACATCCATATGCAACACAGTGCACCATATTTGCTGTACAAAAGCATGATTGTAAGGTATATCACATAGACATGTAATGGCGAAATTAAACACTTGAATGGCTAGGTTGAATAGAAGAGATACATGTACATCATATCTGTTTTTGGCATGTGGAAACTACAGATTGTTTACGGAGACTGCTGAATAATTTCTTCATTTAAAAATGAGGATTTTTAAGTCTAATTAAACATTTTTATGGTGTGCATACATAACAAATGTGGGTTTTTTTTATGACTATAATAATATCACCTGTTTGTATAGTATATGTGGCCAGTGACCTTTAAATGTTGATTTTATTCCTTAACTGCTGATATTAGTAAAGACTTTTTGCAAAATCTGTTGCCACTCTGATAATTTCTAATTCATGTAAATTGTAGGAAAGAAAACAATCTTAAAATTTAAAAAAGACTTATGATGAATTATTACTATTAAGATGAGATGCCATGTCAAATAAATAAACAAGACAAGAGTGTCACAAAGTCAGCATTAATACAAATCTAGATAATAATTGATTTGCCAGCCACAAGTGTTACAGTTCTCAGAGGTGTTCCTTTTTCAGAAGGACAAAATCTGTTTATTGATCATTAGAAATAAAACTATCTCAAGGTTTCATGTTTATCTGACATTATCAAAATTTGAAGACACTACATATGGTCTGAATATAACAGATAGCTGTTTATGAAAAAAAATTTGCAAAATTTTAGCACAAAAATGGCTGTGTTGAAGAGCAACTTTATTATGTATGTCCCCTTATTATTTGCAAAGAGAAGCTCTTTTGAAATCAGTGCATTCAGCTGGTAACGGCAAACGGTCTAATGCATCAATTTTACTACTGATAGTGTTCTCTAGTCTATTAGGAAGAACTCTTCATCAAGGTATGTTCCGATTTCATCCACTGTGGTATGTTCCTCAACTGCTGTGAAATGATCAAGAGGAAAGGACTCTGATCTGGTCCTGAAATTGAAAAATAACATCAGAAGATCACAGAGAAGTCCAAACTGACAATGTGTGTACTTAAAGAAGAGTTAAATATTTTTCATAAAATGGGTTGCCCAATGGATAACCAGATTGAAAAACCTGGTTGCTGAGAAAAAGCATATGATTGTCCAATGTAAAATTCCTGAATTTAAAATGAGTGCAGATATAAACTGATTTTATTTGCCAAAATGTTTAATCAAATCATTCGGCTTTTTTTTAAAAATTCATAAATTTATCATTTCACCTGTGATAACATTGCTTCTTATTAACACATGACTAAACAACCCAAGTGACATTTGATGTCTGACCTTGCAATGACTCCATTCTTCAGCTAAAATGTGACAAATCTGGTAACAACATAAACAGAAGACATAACTCATTCATACAGCTCTTGACAATTTACCCAAAAAGACTATTCAACAATTTACCCTTTGATTATGACTTTGACCCATTATCCACAACGATACAGCATATATATATACACTGGTAAATTAAAGATAAAAAGTAAAACACCTATTTACAGGCACATGATAAACATCCCCCTCCAAGGATTATCCACCAATAAAATGTTATGGCCCTCATCCCAAAACTGGGAATTTCTCATTGCAAAACAAGAATTTTGGGGAAGTTTTAGCACACAGGCTCATGGTTTCTGACCTCCTATACCACATAATTTGTGATTTTTGTTGCAATTTATTTTCAGATGCCATGGGTTGGGGTGGTGGAGGCATTGGGGTGCTGTTTAATGGCTGAATACTCCTTTAATAATCATCCAGAGAATAACTGTCAATAAATGAAATTGTTCACTTGGTGGTATAAATTACCTTTATTCGCAATATAGAGTGTAAAACATGACTCCAAGAAGTTTTAACATACATGTGTGCCTCATTGTGTACCTGTAAAACACTGTATTATGTCACACAACAAAACAAGATTCCCATTCTTCAAAAACCAAAAACATTCTGTGAAAAAAACATCAACACTGAAACTTAATTTGTTAAAATTATTTTATTAGTAAAATATTAATGGTGTGATTTCATTGTAAGTAATAGTGAAACTTGCTCATTCCTGAGCAAATCTCTGCCAATTCAGGAAGAAACTTTAAAACTTTCTTCTCCATTATGAACCATATCTATCAAACAAAGTTTGCATTCCCTGAGTATTCCATTCACTTGGTTGCCTTGCCATCATTTGTGAATGACTAGGATAATTTAAAGTTTTCATTGGCAAGGGATAGTGTCCCCCTGACCCCCAAATCTGTGTGACACAAATTTCCAAAGGACAAAGAAAAATAATGAAAGATCTTTCATTTCAAATTGTTGTCATTGTTGTCGTTATAGGGTTTAACTCCATTTTTCAGCACAAGATAGACTATACGTGGCGGCCAGTATTAATGGTGGAGGAAGAACCCGGGAAAACCCCGGAAAGAACCACCGACCCATGAGAACCTACTGGCAAGCTTTCTCACATACCCACATTGGTCGAGCCCGAGAATTTCAAATTGTTTTCTTTAATTGGCATTAGACATGGAAAAGATACTTTCTACAGTAATTAAACATTTAGAAAGCAAATTTTAAATAAATTATGTTTCTCAGAGAGTACTTTACCAATCACATTATATTAGGAATATTAGCCTGCAGCCTTGCAAATCCAGCCCTACTAAAAGATGAAAAACATCTTTTCTTCTATCTCATATAGACAATGGGCAATAACTCATGCCCATTACCTCCCCATGCCATAGCCAGGTGTCACTAATTTTTTAGCTGAGCAATATACTAACGAGGAAGCTCGCAAGGTGGGGTGGTTGGGAGGGTTTTTAAGTAATGTGATTGGGTAAGTATTCTCAGAGAAACAATTTACTTAAAAATTTGCTTTCTCCTTCAAATCACATTACGTTAGGAGAATAAGTATGGGAAGAGGGAATGATGGGCATCCAACCTCTACATCAAGTATCCTAGAGAACGATGGCTGATTTCCCATGTGAATAATAACCCATTCTCCTAATTACATAAGCAACACAGCCTAGGGTCCTTTGATCTATGATCCTTACAAATGGTTAAGGTAATTAATGAAATCTTCTTCTCTACAAAACTTTACTGGTGAATCTAGAAAAAGCTGATAGGCTGTGTTGATTGTTTTAAGTGGATTTTGTGGCCATCAGTGCTGCCATCACTGGACCTGCCAGATTCAAGGTCTGGCTCTGCAAAGCTAAATTCCTGAGATAAAAACTTGAGAAGGTTGACTCTGCATGCCTGCCAACAGCTTCTATTAAATCTGTGATCAAAACATTACATCTCAATCAAGGCTCACTGAGATGGCCAAAAAGCAAAGGCTTGAGGGGTGATATCCTGTTTCCCAGCTTCCACAGGAAGGAACCACTTTTCTCTGTATGTTTTAAGTAGTGCTTAAGTGCAAGAACAGGATCTTGCATGGCTGCTGCTCTCAACCTATGGAAGAGAGTGAGTGAATCACAACTCTGGTTACTGATGGACAGTAACCTATTTCTGGCTAGAAAACCTGGCTGTGTCAAGAGGACCACTGAACCATCCAATCTGAACTAAACAAAGTTTGGGTTGAAGGAAAGGGCATGTAGCTCACTTCCCCTGCATGCAAAACTTAAAGCTATCAGGAAACCTGTCTTGTATGAATGTAACTTTAGCGATGTGTGTGTTAGAGCTTAAATTTATTTGAATTGAACAATGCTAAAACCCACAATAGATTCCATTTTGGAAACAGTGAGGGATTTTGGTAGACTGAGATCAAAACTGGGTAAAAGATCCAACAGGTCTTTATCATGCCTGATATAATGTCTACCACTGATGCTAGAATGTGTCTGATATCATGAAGTGGTAGCCTCAGAATAGTAATTAGGGCCAACTGTTTCTGCTCGAAGAGCCAAAGAAAAAAGACAGACACTTGAGGGATTGAGGCACTCAAAGAGATGATATTATTGGCTGCCTCCTAGGTGGGTTAGGCTGTTGTCTCCTGGCATTGGGTTGGGACTGATATTGGTGCACATCTGACTAAAAATATCTCTTGACCCGAGGCCACATAATGTCCCTTTGCACTGGCGGGGACAGAGTGTTTTCCAAACACCTATGTGGGTTCATCAGCATGTTGGAGGGGTAGTTCCTGAACTGCCTGCCTCTGAACTTCTTCAATCTTCCTCCAAAAAACAATGGTGACCCAAACGGAGTTATCAGTAAAGAGATGGTATGATGTCGTTTGAGAGACGAGGACCACAGACATGTGTAACATCATATCAGGTCTAAGCTGCCAAAGCTGTCAAGGCATAGGCCATTGTAAGGTGAGCTGCCAAAGCTGTCAAGGCATAGGCCATTGTAAGGTGAGCTGCCAAAGCTGTCAAGGCATAGGCCATTGTAAGGTGAGCTGCCCAGTTAATTAATCTAGCAATCCTGGCTGTTGCCTCCCAAGCATGGCTGTTGTTGAATTTCTCTGCAAGTCGGAGGATTGCTAAATGAGGCCAACTCTAATACTGAGGATGTCACGACAATGTTCAGAACTAGTTTGGATGTGGCAGGAACACATTTTTGTCCACTTTTATAATACAATGGAGTGGATATGTGAATGGCTGCTAAATTCTTGTTGATAGCTGAGAGATCAGTACTGAAGGAATCTGAGTGAGTTTTATACCAGCAAGAGGAGAATGTCACTGGAGCAAGGCTTTCTGAGAAGATAGCCCTTGAATTTCTCAGATCACCAATCCTACTTGAAAGCCAATCACTGATCTCCTTAACTTTAGTCAACTGGGGAAAGAGTTGGAAGGACATCATCTCTTCCTCCTCACTGCAATCTACTGATGATTTAACTTTATAGTCTTGAGTAGTGGTAGGGGGTGGAGGGCATCTGAAGTGACCAACACCCAATAAATTTCCTCAGCTTTAAACTGAATTCAGTCCATTCCATGGTGGCATCTGAATATGGAAGATATGATGGAGCTTCATCACACTGTGTTGAGTCGCATTCTGGGTCCAACAGTGTGGCTAGACAGATGGATCTGTCAGTAAGGTCCAAGTGCATCCAAGCTGGTTGGACCATTTCAACGAAAAGGTCCCCATTCTGGGATGGCTGGTGATGGCTGGCTGGACAGTAATGGTGCAGCAGTATTATGAATTGGTTTTAATAGATCAAACCCAATGCACCCCGACTTACAGGCCAGAAGGCCATGCTTGGACAGGTGGGTGGGGACTTACACCCACTAGACTGCCTAAAACTGGGGTGACTTTCCCAAAATAAGTCAGAATTGCCAGTGACAAACTTAGGTTGTCTTTGGATGTATACTGAGGGTGTTACGTTGTCTTCCTCGACTTGTTCCAGCTATCCTTCCCTTTGATGCCTTATGGACTACTGCTTTGAACTTTCATTTCATGCATTTAGCTGACATTTCTCTGGAAGAACAAAAAAGATGAGAAAACAAAACATAAATCAGCAATTGAATACATTACTAACTCGATAATACTGTAGCCTAGACTTCCTCTGACCACACATTAAATATGCTGTGTGTCACAGACAAGATACACTAGAATAAACAAAACAAGAATTGTGATCGACTTCCTTGCTCTAAAATTTTGTATTTTACGTTTTTAGTTGACCTTTCTGCTGAAACACACAAAAAGAGAAAACAAAGCATAAATTAGCGATTCAACATGTTACTAACTCACTATTATGACCCCCCCCATTACTAACAAAGTAATTGAAAATAGTCCGTGTTGCATTTGATGCCTTCTCATCTAAGCTTTGAACTTATGAATTTCATTCATTTAACTGACATTTCTCCTGAAACAACACAGGAAGGAAAAATAAAGAATAAATTAGCAATGCAGCATCCTATTAACTTGTTAAAACCATCTGTTAGCAATGCAGCAAGCAAAAATAGTGTTGCGCTAACTGGAAGCAAAAAATATTGCTGTGCTAACTCGTAAATGACAACATGAGGTCAATGATAGCATGATGTAACATGGTCTAAATAGACGCAGTCCATAAAGGTGACAAAGTCATTCAAATTTGGCAGAAATTATAAAAATAATGGATACAACTTGCAGAAGAAAATTGTCCCACACAATAAATTCAAAATGAAAATTGGATGGTCCAATTTAAATTCTAAAATGGCTTGAAGTGTCGGAGCTCAAATTTACGATGTTATCAGTACAGCAATGAGGCTAAAAACTGGTGACACCTGTTGGTGGCAAGGGGTGGTAATGGGCAAGTGTTATTACCCTTTCTGTATATTAGCTAGACAGAGAAATACTTTTCATGTTTCAGTAGGGTGGGATTCACAAGGTAGGCCAATATTCCTAACATAAAGTGACTGGGGAACGTATCTGAATGAGAAAGTTCACTTTTCAGGTCTAATTAGTTTTCTAATCTCACACTGGACTGGAATTTGGTAATCACTGTAACAGTGGCCCTTTTAAACATCAGATTCTATTCTAAATCTAGAAATGGATTTTGTATTTGATTAGTCACTGTTAAGGTCATTCCTGGAAGAAATATTTTAAGTTTGATTTACTTATAGTGATATTTAAGTGATTCACCTGGCTTATGTCTGCATAATAGCCAAATGCAATATCATTAATTTGGCCATGAAATAGGAGTCAGCAGAATGCTTTCTGTTGAAATTTTTTCTAATGCTAATAAATGAATGTTATGAAAACAATGGTTTCAAGGGATTTGTATCTTCATCCATATTTGGTGGCACATCAGCATACTCTGAACAATATTGAAAGACCCTTTGCATCAATACTTTCTGTCAAGAGTTGAGCAAAATCTGTTCGAAAGTTTTTGAGATAATATATGAAAAGTCCCTATGCCCAGATACTTTCTGTCAATATGGTCAAATTCAGTTGTGTGTTTTTTTAAAAAAGATTTTAAAATGGTTTCCATCTTTAGCACCAGTGACTATTTGATGACAGATTAGCACCATTTATATAAACTTAAATTTACTGTTTTTTATAATGGCTTGTGTATTTTGTGGTGGATTGGCATTAGAGCTTGGGTAGCATCAAAAATTTTGTACCATGGCATACTGCAGAAAACTGAACATACCCCAATGTGTACCACAGTTTACAGCAATTATTAGGGGCCAACAATTTAATGTTCATGGGCAAGGGCCTGGCACATTTTTAATAAAAAATATTCCATCTGTTAATACCTGGAACAATATCTTGCACTGCTTTAAATAAAAAAAACCAATACATTCATCACATTATTTGAATAAAAAAATTAACTATCTTGAGATAAAAGATCTCAACTCAAAAGAAAATCACAGCCCCCCTAGTCGAATGACCTAATAGCAGAGTGTGTGTGTGTGTGATTTTGGATTTTCAACATAGCTTAAACAATTTTTCAGTCATATTTCTATGATGTCTGCAGTGTGACAGTTTATAGTGATGTCTAGCACTGGGGCATCATGCCACAGACATGTAGGATGATGTCCCACCCAGTCACATTATCCTGACACCAGGCCAACCAGTCCTAACACTAACCTCTTAATGCTGAGCGCCAAGCGAGGCAGCTGCTAGTACCATTTTTATAAAGTCTTTGGTATGACTTGGTTGGGGTTCTAACCCGTGACCTCCTGCTTCTGAGCCGGATGCTCTAACCACTAGGCCACCGGATTGTTCCCTAATAGTAGACAAATTTGTTACATCTATGTTAACAGTTGATTAAGTTTTACTCTAAAAGCTAAAACTAAAGTGGGATGATTAAGCTTACACTATCTGAAGGCATTGTGCTGACATTAGAGAGCTTGTTGATGAAATAGGAAGTGTTCACACTGAAGGCATTGTGCTGACATTAGAGAGCTTGTTGATGAAATAGGAAGTGTTCACACTGAAGGTATTGTGCTGACATTAGAGAGCTTGTTGATAAAATAGGAAGTGTTCACACTGAAGGTTACAATTTACTAGCTATACCATTCATATAATAGACATGGAAACTTTGAGCAGGATACTAACACCAGGTAAGGCATTTATCGAATCCAGTACACATAAAATACACTTACTCAACAAATGAGAAAATATTTTGTGGACTTCACAATCTGCAAAAAAAAAGGTACTACTGGTCCTGTCCATAACCAACTGATCTTGCATTTCATCATACAAGAAGACAAAATGTAGTCACAAAATAGTCAATGACTCAGGAAAACTTGGCCACTATTTACTGACCAGAACTATGATGCTCATTGTCCAGATGATCCAGATTCATAACACAATATGTAGAGGATGGACATCATAATAAAATCACTGATGACCAGTCTGAATTATAGTTTGAATAAAAATCAACATCCTCGTATACTGACTAGTTATCAGTGATATTGTCAGAACTAGACCCAGCCTCCAAAGAGGACTCTGTGATTTTCAACATACAGCTCATGACATTAAGTCTTCGGAAAGATGAGTTCCAGCAGTGGATTGCTGGGACTGGAACTACATCAAAGGCATCCACATCAGCAGAATGCACCTGAACAGTTACAGTTAATTCAGCTCAGTATCTTCAATGATATTGGGGTTTGAAGGTCAGTGAATTTTCACATCACCATCTTTAAATGTTGATAAATTTATCTAATTCAAACATGATCTACATCATCTAGTTTTCTGTAAACTAATTTGCATTTTTACTGAATACATGTGATATAATTTGTCTAATGAGTAGACCATATTTGTGTTACCCTGTGGCATAACTGCTTAGTCCTGTATCAAAAATGAACTCTTCCATATCTCAAGGGCCAACATGGTTGATTACATGATTACAAATACACAGACCACTCTTTTTCAGCATATATACAACAAGCAGTGTTGCTTTACATGTTTTTGCAAATGAAATGATTTGGTTAAATTTAGCTAAATTTTGAGAGGCTCATGAAAATTCACTAAACTAGTCTTGAATATCATTTGCAATACTGAGCTGAATGAACTGTAACAGCATTATCATGCATCCTATTTTCATATCCCAAAGCAAAATTCTGTAACTCAACAATCATTTTCATCTGATAGTGTCCTATTCCATTTGAATTGTTCATTTTTCTTTTGGTGCATTTGGTTTTTTAGCCTTTGATGGCATTCAAAAACCTCAACATGTTGAGATCAGGAATCATAAATAGCATGTGTCATCAAACATCACATCAATGTTGGAGAAGGCATAATTTTAAGAAGAATTTTCAAGTTTTAGTTAATAGTAGATTATCATCAGTTTATAATTTCAGTGTCTTTATGCCAGAAGGTTTTCTGTCGAACATGATCGAATTCTGTTCAGCAATAATGAAGAAGTCATTTAAAGTTTTGTTCTGCTATCAGTGACAGTGGCTATATTTGATGGCAGATCAGCACAAGTGACAAAAACTTGAAAGCCCATTATAACAGGATTCTTTTTGTCAAATTTGGTCCAATTCTGTTGACGCCATTTGAGAAGTCAATGTTTTTCTCATATTCTGAATAAGACAGGCCATATTTAAAGGTGGATCAGCATCATTTGTATAAATTTGGAAGGTCTTCCAGCCAGGAAGCTTTCTGTCAAATTGGACCAAATTCTGTTGGGCAGTTTATAAGAAGTCATTTAAAAGTGTTTACTATTTTAATAAAAGTGACATGTCTCATGGAAGATGGGCATCATGCATAAAAATTTGAAAGCCCTCCATGCCAGGATGCTCTGTATTAAATTTGTAAAAACTGGTCCAGTAGTTTCTGAAAAGTTTAGAAAAAAATTCCTCAATGACTGCAAGGTTATGATGGAATGCTTGTTTCAGGGCCAAAACAGGCCAATAAAATTTAGAACAACTACTGATCTCAAGCTGAAGTACCTTGACGTGTAAACAGTTGCCTATCTGAAAAAAAGACATGCCATGACAAGCATTACAAGACCTTTACCAACAGCACGACTTTTGTTGTGACTAGCACTTTAAGAAAAGCAGTTAAATAAAAAAAATGTACGCTGAACTGCACAAGTACATTTTTACATGCCTGACTTTAAACTAATTTGCTGGAGTTCTCATGATATGTTGTTTTAAAGTCTGAGATGATATCTTCACACCCACTAAAACTGTATACCACTTGGCCGGATGGAAAGACAGGCTAGTCAGCAACTGGTACAGCATACAGCGCATGACATGTGACTTGCAGACCCAGCTGACTGACAAAGGTGGAAGGTAATCCTGCATGCCTGGCATCAACAGTACTAAGTCCATGCACATGTGGGGATGGGTACTTGTGCCCAGTGGGCTGTCAAATTGGTTAAAAATGGTCCTAGCTTTCTTAAATTTGCTCACTGGTAATTTTGATGACAGAGTTAGTTGTAGTGTACACAGAATATGTGATTCCAATGTACTTTTAGTGGAATCATGTAATGTAGTTTCAACGGGGTCTGCAGTAATTAGGGGGCATCTCCACCTCCCCATGAAAGTAATTAGGGGGCATCTCCACCTCCCCATGAAAGTAACCAATGATTCAAAATTCAGAAGAGTGTTTTACATTTTTTCTTCTGAAACTTTTGAGTATGCACTTTTCTCGCAGTCATTTAACCACCTTTATAAGACATTCGACCAAATATCTACAAACAGTGCAAACATGCTGCATGGGTGTGAGGGAAAACATTTCATATAGGCAAGGAATGTCTCTGTGATTTTCCTCAACAACTTTCAGGCATCAGCAATTGTTTTGCTTCATTGACACCTCTGCAGTAAAAGAGAAGAAAAAATATTCTGCATACAATACCTATATAGTATATGCAAACTGTTCAAGTAGACAAACTTGAGTTGCTGATACAACCAAAGAAGTAAAAAATATACCAATTTTAACAGCACAACGCAAATACACTAGTGATCAACTGAGTGTTACCAACTGATATCACATGGAAAACAACAGATGGGAATTATATGAATAATTCACTGGACACAATACAAATATTGTATTCAACAAGTATATCAACCCTTGTTACCTACAATACCACTAAAAAATCTAAAGTTATGGATTATCAGAGGTACCGTTAACAAGTGAAAGTTTAAACTGGCAAAGATCCATGATACAGGAGCTTACTAAGTGGGAACATGGGAAATTAATATGCAAGATTTGCTTCACTTTGTCTGTTGATATTCTGACAGAAAGATGTTTTTTTAATCTTGGATGGAGGACTGTATTATGAGATATTGTAGCAGAGAATAATTGCTAATGTTAATGTGATCAGGTAATGTATTTAACAGAAACACTAGAGCTGGATACCATGAAAAATTTTGCACCACTCAATTTCTGAACATAATGCGATACTTTCCACAGTATACCACAATTATATTAGTTACCAACAATTTAATGTTCTACAGCAGGGGCCATCTGTCAATAGTTTGAAAAATATCTTGGTCTGATTTAATGCAGAATAATACTGTATTATATCCAACAAATTATATTTAAATAATAATTATCTTGAGATAAAAGAAAATAAAATGTCTCCACTCAAATGAAAACTGCTGCACACACCCCACCCACACATTAATTAACATTTGGTCCAGTACCTTACTGTAGATGACTTTTTATAAGAATGCTAATTGTGGCATAAGTTGTAATCTGAAAACTTACTTCAGCAGGATGATTAAGTTACACAATAGTTGACACCCTGTGAAAGCAAATTTTTAAGAAAATTATGTTTCTCCCCAAATCCTTACTCAATCACATAACTTATAAACCCTCCCAACCACCCTACAATGTGAGCATCCTCAGTGGTATATCGTTCAGCCTAAAAACTAGTGACACCTGGTGGTGGTAAGCGGAGGTAACGGGCAAAAGTTATTGCTCTTTGTCTATACAAGGTAGATATAAAAGACGAATTTTCAGCTCTATACAGTACTAGGATTGGATTCTGGAGGCATTCTTATATCCCCTGTGTTGTATAAATTACAGTTGTAAAGATAATAAATTAAAATTACAATAACTATGAAAAAGAAAAAAAATGTTGCAACTGATCACAATTACAGCTGACCACTCAGGGTGGCCTAGTGGTTAGAGCATCTGCATCAGATGTGGAAGGTTCCAGGTTTGAGCCCAGGCCAAGTCATACCAAATCTTATAAAAATGGTACTAACAGCTGCCTCGCTAGGCACTCAGCATTAAGAGGTTAGTGTTAGGACTGGTTGGCCTGGTGTCAGGATAATGTGACTGGGTGGGACATGATGCTCCATGTCTGCAGCATGAAGCCCCAGTGCTAAAAATCACTATAAACAGTCACACTGCAGGCATTGTAGCGATATGACTGAAAAATTGTTCAAGGTAAGTTAAAAATCTAAATCACACACACACACACACACACAATTACAGTTACGCTATCACAATGAAGCAATCAATTACAATTACTTTTTTAATCTGGGTAGAGTAGAATGACATTACTTCTATTCAGTCTGTCAAAACTCATAGTTCTTATTGGTCAATTCATGTTTTGCACAGACAAATATTCTTCACACTAAGAGTTCAACTTAACACATTGAATATTGTAGAACTAATTTTAAAAAATTTTTAAGCAGTTCCTTTTGTCCTCTTTTTTATCTCTGTGATTCTGATCATGCTGTTATGTTGCAATTTGTTAATTGTTACTATGAAAAATGGTAACTGTAATTTAAAAACAGTTATAACTTTGCATTACTGCTTTTACAGAATTTATAATCAATTACAATTACAGATTACTCTTTTGCAGGAACTGAATATAATTACAATTTTATATTTCAAGTAATCAATTAAGTAGTACTTGAGTAGGCCATGGACAGGATCTTGCATGGCTGATGCTCTTGATTTATGTACAGAGAGGGAGCACGTGACGACTCTGACTGCCCAATGATGGTGACTGGTTTTGGGCTACTAAGCCTGGTTGTGTCATGAGTATGACCAAACCATCCAATCTGAACTTAAGATAGCTTGGATTGACTGAAAACTCATGTAAATCGCTCGCGCTGCATGCCAAACTTAAAGCTCTCTGGAAACAGGTTAGTACGACAGCAGCTTAGTGAGGTCCAGACTAATGGTCTGAATTCATCTGCATTGAACTAGGACAAGATCCAGGACATATTCCAGTTTGAAACAGTGAGGGATTTTGACCTATTTAAATCAAAATAGACTAGCAGGTCTGATGGGTCTTTATCACGTCTGATATCTCTTCTGCCATGATGCCTCAATGTGTTAGATACCATGAAACAGTAGTCTTTTATGGTACCTGGTACACACTTTTTCTCCTCTTAGAGCCAGAGAAAAAAGTTGGCTAGTTGAGTGATTAAGGCGTTCAAAAGGGACTATGTTACTGACTCAACACTATTCCCAGCAACTATCCAAAAATCAAAGGAGTAAATACTCTCTCTTGCAAAGCTGTCCTGACAATAGCTGTGAAGGAGAAAATGGTTCAGGCAAGGTGAAACATTTGCGACTGTGTTTGTTTGAAAAGATTCGGTTTGAACGTAATATTCCTGGGTAGGTATATCACTAGATCAGGTAGATAATTGACCCAGGTCTTGTCCCATTGGAGGTGGGAAGCCTATCAGAACTATCTTGTAATTCTGATCCATTATTTTCTGTATTGTTCTCTTTACTTAGACATTCGCGAGAGGTGGGGAGGGATAGGCAAATGCCCATAATTGATCCAAGGTCCATGCTTTTGGGTCAGGAACCAGCGAGACAAAGGTGACCTGACCATTATCTGGGAGAGCATCGGCCAGAACACTGAGTCTGCCAGGCATGTGTCTAATTTGTATGTGGCTCTGAAGTTGGCAGCAATGACAAAGAAACTGTCAATCCAACACACAGAGGTCAGGAGGTCCTGTCGGACGAGTTAAGTCACCACTAGAGACTTGTCCAACATAATCAGGGCTGACTTGTCCAAGTTGGTCCTTCTAGAACTGAAAAATATTTATGATAGCTTTCATATAGAGGTTGACATGAAAAGGCAGTTCTCCTGGGCAACAAGAAGGCTTCCCGAGTGTACATACTGACATTCGTACATACCATCACTACTGGCTGGGGCTTCTCCAGAGGAATTCCTGTCATGAGCAAACCATGCCAGACACATTTGCAATACTGACCTTTTCATCATGTGGACTGGAAAAGGGTGCCATTGAGACAACAAAGTAATTTGTAATGCCATGCATAAAGGCAGCCCAGCAGAATCAGATCCCCTCCTGCACTGAATAATCAGAGGAGTTGCAAGTACTCTCTTGCTGAAACCCACCTTGCTGGAAATGACTCTCTGAGTTTGACAATCCATATCATGCAAATACAAGACACAAGGCTGAGACTGGTTATAACCTCCATACCCTGGTGATCTAAACACTGGAATGGGTGAAGGTCGGAATTTTCCTCAATTCATGTGAAAACAGATGACTCGAAAGAGACGGGATTGCATTTGCCCGAGGAGAATAGAACTTGCCATATCATTTTGAGGATCACCCAGATTTGCTTGGTTCTTACATACATTGTGGCAGGGATGGCTGGTTTCTAAAATGGGGATATGGGTGAAGTGGCAGGTTGGAGGGGTAGTTCTTGAGCTGCCTGCTCTGAAGTTCTTCAAATTTGCCCTCAAACAGCATTGGTGAACTAAACGGAGTCATCCTTATAATCAGGAAGAATTTTTTAAAAAAACTTTAAACATCATGGAGCACAAGCATGCATCATGTTAAAATTGGCAAAGGCAATCCACTCATTTGCCACTGAATGGTGACCTGCTCTATTAGTGATTCAAGTAATCTGAGCTGTTGATTCCCAGGTGTGTTGGTTGAGTTTTCCTGCCAGCCAGAAAATAGTCAGGGAGGCCAAATCCAACATCAAAGTCATGGCAAACCTGCTTCACTGTGGCAAGAAACTAAATTTTCAGTGGGACAGATATGTTAACTGCCACCAAATTTTTAGCTAATGCCAGAGTTCAGTAAAATAGATGATGGAATGCATCTTGTACCAGACTGTTCATGGTCTGCTTCCATATCAGGATAAACTATTCCCAGTGGCAATGATGATTCATTGCTATCATCTCTATATGGGGTCCTGAGTGGCCAAGTGGTCTAAGCCATTTTGTTGTACCAGTATGGACAGCTGGTTCACTGGAGTATGGCAGGCATGGTATGGCTGGACAGATGGATCTGTCACTAAAATCCCCATCACAATATACTTGGGTGGTCTTAAGCCAGGCAAGATGGATGGATCTATTGCTAAGATCTCTGAAACTGCAATTGTATGTAGCTGTTGGCATGTTAGGATGAAAAATCTATCATTAAGATAGTGTAATTATAGAGATATAGTACGTGCATCATGCTTTTTGGAAAATCCATGTTCACATTGTGAGCCTTAATCCTTTCCACAATGTGTCCATCACAGACATGACATCACGGATTGCCACATCATGGCTTGCAGTGGATAGATTAAGTTTTATTGCACCAGTTAGAAGTCACAGCAATATAATTATGTAATCATGGACATCCACTACAGTGAGTGGAAGTTACCTGTTGCTTCAGCTGCAATACGCACTGCAGGCTGCTCTTTTTAAGTTGTACACAATGCCATTTAATATTCAAAGACTTGCCCAATAAAATGTAATCACATATTAAAGATTTCCAAGCAAAGAATGCTGAATTAGGTGTTTCACCAAAATATACAAAGTTTAAAAACAGTAATTTTAATATAAGAGATGGATTCTGCTTTAAACCAAACAAAAGGGAACAAGAAATCACACGCAAGATTTATCAGTTTCATTCTGCCAGTCACTTTTAAACTGTTTGCTTAACATGTTCCCACACAATGAAATGTACACAGCACTATCCAATATGCAACTACTGCTAGGCCAGCCTATTTAGTAATTGTGACCCAAATATACATGTTCATGTGACACATGTTTACTTTAACCAATTACCCGTTTTTGTGCAGGCTTTATGAGCCACATGTAGGGGTGAAACGATACACCTGTGCCGCATATCGATACGATTTATGATACATCCTGCAATACAAAACATATCGATGTACACATGAACTTGATGGTCTTTCCATCTTTGAAAGGTAGGTGGTGCCATTTCATGTATGTTGACATTCTTGGTTGTATTTCAAGTATGCAGACTACAGACTGACATATAGTTAATCATATATTTATATGCAATTCTCACTGATGAGAAGATATCAACAATACTTTGAAACAGACTACCTGTTGGTTGCAGTGAGTTTCATCCAAGTTTTAGGCCATTAAATGGTGGATCCATTATCCTTTGTTCTGTACAACATGAATGATTTGAAAACATATTATTACCAATTTCATGTCCCAGTCACACTTGGAAGACATTACAATGTTACCTTCAAAACAGAAGAAATAATGCAATTTCCTTGTGCAAAGAAAATCTCAGCTAGAACAAATCCGGGCATTGGGAATTAGGTTGAATACCACAAAATCTATCTTGAATACCAACAAAATCTATCACATTTTATTTCCTGCAGATGCAAAGGACTGCTACAGAAACAGGTACTTGTATTTGTTAGTGAAGAAGGAAAACTATTGACTACACCCAGGGTCCTATTCAACAATTTTCGTTTAACTTACACAAGGTGGTAAACTTGAGCAGTTTGAAATATGCCCCATCGCTCATTCTATTCTAATTTCATTTATTCCATCAGCACCTTCATTCACTGGTTAAATATCTCTGCATAAAAAAAGGGAAATTCCAAATTTGTTTCCCATGTACAATTTAAGGAGAGATGATGACAGGATTTTATCTTAAGGGAGATCTCCCCCTTTATCAAAGAAAAAAGGAGGGGAGAAAGAAATGGTCATAGGCCAATGTTTATTAAAACTTCAATATCTGTATCTCTTTCTTCCTGCTCCACTTACATATAGCTCTACTGAATTCAACATCTTTGACAGATGTCACCTCTAACTGTATAAGCATTAATCTGCTAATTCTGAGCATACTCTGCTCCTTTTCTTTATATCAATATTGTTCTGTGCTTCTTTCTGACGGGGTATATACATAGCTAGCTTTGTCAGCTTAAATATGTTGGGAAACTGATCTTTGTGACTGTTTTGTACAATTTTCCTGAGATCACAGATATTATCTTTTCAATACATCTGCTCCAAAATAGGATTTTTCACTAACATAAACTTCCTTTATTAAATCAGTAGTTTATTGACTATGCCAAATTTCTTATCTATTCAAAAATGTTGTACAAGGGTATTTAGTCCATCAATGCTTGTGCAAACAGAGGTATTTAAAATAAAAATCTTTACTTCTTAATTGCATTTTTTAACCCTTATTTCATTCAATTTATCTTAACCCTGACATGGATATAGGTATATGGTTTTGTAGCAAATGATCCACAGGGCGAATTTGATTAATAAAAAAAAATGAAAATTGCATTATACTTTTAAATTGTATTTTAATTAGACCCAGGTCTGTATTTTAATTAGGCTCAGCATTCTCCCATTGTACATTTAATTTCAAAATATCACTGAAAGGGTCATGCCATCTATTGTTTTGTACAGTCCATCCAGCATGTACATCTGACTCGTATTTAACACCATTTCAGGCTCAAAATCACTCACTGGTGTGTCCATTACCGCTTTCCCAGCTCAAATAATCTGATATACTTCACAACTTCAAAAATTATTGTCATCATCACTATCATCAGCAAATATCTGCCGAATGAAATCATAATGAACCATGCCGGGAATCAGACATTTTGGGTTTTCTAGGTAGTCCATATTTTAAATACGCATTTGTAAAACTTTTTTTATGAAGGGTTCAAACTACGCCATAATTTTTATCCCTGGGTACATTGTTCTAATCCAATTTACTTTCACAACCATTCATATTGTACTTGAAGAACCCAGATGTGGAACAGTTGCTACCCAAAAAACAGATGTCTCAACAAGAACGGTTAAATAAAAATTGTATACTTTGCCAAGCACATTTTCATATGTGGGACTTTCAATGAATTTGCAAGAGTTTTCACGTTTCTCTGTTCTCCAAGCACGCGAATTTGTAAAAATTTTGCACAATTCGCACAATGGCACACCTTGACAGCATCTCCGCTTAAGTACTTGACATAATTAATGACTTTCCTGCGAAGTCTCTCTGTTGCTCTGCCAATACTTCCTGTTTGTCACACAGAGAACAAGCTACACTGATTTCTGATTGGTGGTTATTGTTTAACCGGGAGTGGAACAAGCAATAACAACAAAGAGAATTCAGTATAACATATTTCAGCATGCAACACACCGGTTTTCAAATCAAGCAAAAGAGTCAAAATACAATTCAATCAGAATCTTCATGATGAGTAAAGTACTTCATTAAACATGTTGGAATGTACAGTATATGCTGAACATACTTCTGATTTAAGATAATTAGCATGAAATGGGGGGGGGGGGCAGATTATAAACCATGTCACTTTATGTTAACTTGTAGACAGCAAGTAGGTTTTCTCAAATAATCTTTTACTAACAAACACGAGTGCCTGTGACTGCAAATGCTATTTCAGATGGATTATAATTTTATAGACTAACAAGGCAACTAACAATAATTATTCATGACTGCTGAAGGCTAAAATAATATGCATAAGTTAGGTATTGTTTTGTATCGATTCTCCATCTCCTGTATCAGTATGTGTATCGTTTCAGCAAAAGTATAGATGCATAGATATATCGATGAATCATTTCACCCCTAGCCACATGATGCAACATTCTGTAAGTAACAGCTTAATAAAAATTGCTGGTTGGGTCATCAGACAAGCTTATTTGTAATATTACAAAATGTACAGGTGAAAGTGATGAAAAAGTGGAATCATTAATATATTTTCATTAGGAGATAAACTTGTATGTATTATTTTCAGATAGTGCAGATAAAAATTTGGTGCATTACATTCTTTCAATCTACATGACATTTACTGCAGTTGCAGTTTTCTGCAATTCAATTGAAATGCCTACTATTATGCGAACTTAATTGAGAAACGGGTATCTGCAGTAGATACAACTGTATTTACAGTAGAACAAAGATCCTCCAGTTTTGTACATTTAAAAAAAAACCCTTTACCTAAATGAATTTCTTCTTGTTCGTCTTTTTCCCTCTTGTTTAATTTGTAAGCTGAACACATATCTATCAATAATGCAACCATAATGCCTTGTAAATCACCAGAAATGGCTAAACAACGTGTTTGTCAAGACTATGAAATCATTTCTAATTGCACTGATTGTTAATGTGGCTTCTTTTTTTTCATGACTTTAAACAGGTATAACTTGTAAAAGTTTGTTTCACTCTATAGTGGCGGTGGAAGCGGTTTTGGCTTCAAAGGTTGCAAATTCCTGTTTATCGTGAACCATACCTATTAATTCTAAGATCATCATGAATATTACTGCAGTAATGCTCACTCATTCAGCTTTCAGTCTATTAAATGTCTGAAGCATTATGTTTGTACACATTCATTATGACTGGATTCAACAACATACAATAAGAAAATAAGAAAAGCACACTTCTAGCAGGTTAATAATGCAATTTATTATATAAATTCTTCCTAAATACAATAAAAACTACTTCAGAGCAATTTACCTATTTACTTATTTCGAATAACGAGCAGAATAAATTTTATTTCAAAATTTTGTCATGAAATGAATTCCAAATTGAAGATAAATGTAATACATTTAAAAAATACATACTCTCTAATTATCAATGCATGTTACCAGGTTGACAATATAAGCTAAAGGTGACACTGATAAAAAATTATGGTGCATCATCTCTCTCTCTCTTGCTTGTATGTTGTGATAAACATATATTTTATTTTTTTTAAAAAGAAAGACTGTAGTTTGGATGGCTTTATAGTTAGACGAATTCATCAGAATCCTCACCATCACCAGTCATTGCAGGAGGTGTTGACTGCCATCTACATATTAGCCATCTCAAATCTTCATTTATGGAGTTAATAATGACTGACTGCCAAGCCGTTAATCGATGTAGCTGAGGATAAAAGAACAACATGTACTGTTTTATAATGACTTTTCTTATTGGTTCTAGCTCTCGTTGCTCTTTCTGAACACCCTGTTGTAATTGAAGCCTAGGTATAGCATATCACACCCAAACAACTGGGAAACGTTTCTGAACACCCTGTTGTAATTGAAGCCTAGGTATAGCATATCACACCCAAACAACTGGGAAACGTTTCTGAACACCCTGTTGTAATTGAAGCCTAGGTATAGCATATCACACCCAAACAACTGGGAAACGTTTCTGAACAAGTTTCTTTGCTAAATTCCCTGGGCTGCTCGAATTATGATGAATGTCTGTAGAATGCCATAAGTGATCTGGAACTGGACAGGAATGTCATCATTTTAGGGAATTGCCCATTGTCAACAGAAGTTGCTGACTAATCTCACTCTCAGGTGTAATGGTTTCTTCGATGACGTCAGCAATGGCTTTCTGTTCTGATGAGCCTGCCAAGATTCTGTCTCTTATGCTGTGATTTTCCTTCAGGTCCATTTCAATGCTTACCACCCACTTATGAATAACTTCTAATCCTTCTATTCAATAAATCTGCATGTTAATTTTCTTGTTCAGTTTAAATGAAGCAATTTGTCTTTTGCTCTATGCATTACTGGGGTGGAGATATGATTGGATTTAGCTTTAAAATAATAACACTTGATGCAATTTTTAAAAAAATATTAAATTTTTTTTATTTAAAGCAGGACCATGACATCCCGTTACATTTAAATGTGTGGTCCCTAATTGGGAAAAAAGTATGCAGGCTCTATGAAGCACATAATGCTGCATTCCATAACCAACAGTTTATACTTGGGATTGCTGGCTTGGTCAAATGATGAGTTTAAATATAATATTAACTAATGGACAGATGGAAATTATGAAAAAAGTGTGATCATTTAAATATTTTTGGTAGGCGATGGACATTTATGTATTAATTTAAGTTCATGCAGATTTTATTTATTTGGTAAAGTTCATTCTTTCAATCCACATGACGAATGCTGCAAACACAACCCAAATGTCATACGAACAATGTTTATCATTTTAGTTATTATGCCCATAATCACCCAAATGGCACTGTATCTTTGGGAACCAAAACTAAGCTTCGAGTCACATTAACAACTTTTTGACTAATACAACCAAAAGCAATAATAAACTAAGGTAAAAAGGGTGGGGCTAGTTAGTATATACTTGTGTAAAAAAAAAACATTTTCCCCCATATTGCAAAAGCAGTTAATTTCTCGATACATCATCATATCATCATCTTTAGCAAGTCAGCAGAAAATCCCTACTTTTATGCACATTTAGTTCTGAAATTGTTGTCTGTGGTAAATTCAATTGTATTGGATTTAAATTTAAAATAACCTCTAATCTGTACGTCGGTTTGGTTTATCTAAGTGGAATTTCTTTCTTTCTCCTTCAGACTTCCTGCCACCCCCACCCCTCCACCTCGTTGTTTAACTTGTATAGTATTAGGCTTAAGCTGAGCACATCATATCAATAATGCCCTGCAGATGGCTCAAAGCCACATGTTGGCCAAGGCTACAAAATCTATATCTAATTGCACTGATTGCTATTAAAATGGGGCTTCTTATTTTACACGGCTTTAAACTGATTATAATTATCCCTCGCACAGCTTCATGAACTACATGTACTTTGAACTGGAGATGGAAAAGATTTTGGCTTCAATGGTTGCAAATCTCTATCACTTCCTGTTTATCTTCAACAAGTTCATATATATCCTAAGGTTGTCACGAATACTGTCAATGTATTCACTTTGACAATTATAGTAATGATCATTTGTTTGTCTTCCATCTATTACATTTCTGGAGTTTTAATTTCGTACCTCTTAATGATGACCAGATTCGACATTACTGATAATAAGAAAATAAGAAAAGGATGCTAATATGTGAAAAGATCTAAACTGAAGCTCATTGCATTTCTCAGGCCATATAAAAAAAAAAAACCTTTGTTTTTTCAGAATCAACATAAAACATCTGCATTCAGAAGTTAATGTTTTTTTGAAACATCTGTGCTACAAAAAAACATCGAGTCTCAACACATTCTCGGCTGGCCATTGTTAACAAGCATAGCAACAGATTTCAAAGTAAAAATGTTACTTCTTGCTTTGTGCTTGATGATTCAGACATGAAAAAAGCAAAGAAGTCAGTTATCTTTTCCGTAAAAATCACTTTGTGTATTGCATGAACAGCCACTAATAGACAGCAGACTTTATCCAACTGCAGCATATTTACACGGTAAAGATGTCATGCAAATCCAACTCAAAAAGAAATCTGTTGACATCTGTACAGTCTACTGTTCCAAATCAAATACTGCAAATATCCAGTCACAAATACCTTACAGTAAATATGTGAAATTCTGCATCCATTAATCTTCTTTTCACATAAATATCAAAACAATGTAATTTGTAGTTGTAAAAGTGACATCTTAGGGTGAACATGGACTCTAACCGGTACTGTGTACCGTACCAAACAATATGATGTCACACACAGAGGATATTTTGTATTTAAAAATTGATTAGTCTTTATAAAATGTTCTGTTTATTCGGATCGTCGCTTGCTCTTTGATTCATAGTATGTAAAAAATTATAATCTACTTTTACTATGTCAGCTCTGTTTGGGACTATTTTTTATGCGTAACAAACGAAAGGTGCAACATCTGTCAGAATGAAGGAAATTATTCATTCTTCAGTCTAAACAATTTCCACTGAAATAAAAACTATGTGATAAAAAGGATCTCAGATGCATAATGATTTAATGTTAAATTTATAAAACTCATTGAATAATGTCCTGCTTTTGCTCACCAAGGCTCGCAAAAGCTGGCCTTTATTAAACTCATTTCATAAATTCAATATTAAATCATTACCCATTTGAGATGCTCTATGTAAATGCAAACTGTAGCAAGGCAAGTTCTTCTGAGGTAAGCTACATTATGGACAGGGTGGGAAGATATTGATGAAATTTAGAACCTCATTTTTTTCTGTGTTATCATGATTATATATCCCTAGCTAAGCCACTGATAAATATAACAAGAAATGTTACCGATGTAGAGTTTGTACAGGTAAAGGTATGAAATTGATGTCTGCCATGGTTGGGGTTTAGGCTGTCAAGGTTTCTCCCATCCGTTTTTTAGTCTTAAGTCAGAGAGAATACAATAGGATCAGTGAGTGGTGCCATAAAACCCTCTCCAGATGCAATAAAATCCATGACGGACTTCCACTAGATTGAGTAGATTTCCACTAGAATGGGTGGAAAAACCAGCAGAGTGAGTGGACTTCCACCACTAATAGTGGACACTTAATCTCCTGCCCCTCTGTCCACATCCACTGGATTGAGTGGGTGGTCCATAAAACCCAATCCATGTACTGTATGAAGCTGTAGTGTTGGTGAGATGGACAGATCAATCGCTACAATCCTGTCATTGTAATTGTATGCAGCCATAAGCATGTTAGGATAATAATAAAAATAATAATAATAATAAAGACTTTATTTAAAGAGGATAACTCAATTAGCTAAGAGACAAATCTATCATTAAAATCTATATAATTATAGAGGGATGAAGTCAAAGACCTGGCGACATGGTCTGATCTATCACTAAGATCTTCACAATTATATGTAGTCATAGGCATGGTAGGATGGAAATAATATCATTAAGATCTCTGTAATTGTTCAAAAAATAAAGCTGTAAGCCAAGCAACATGGATGATCTTTCAGCAAGAACCCTTACTGAGACAACCGGACTGCCACTCAACCGGTTGGATAATCATGGATGTCAATACAGTAGTAAAAAATAGATCCACTGGATCCATTAAAAACCTATGTACCCAGACTTACGGGCTTGAAAGCCATGCTCAGATACATGAGAGTACTTAACACCACCTGGGCTGCCTAAAAATGCAGGTATAGTCCCCCACTGCATCATAATTACTTAGGAATTTTAAAATTTGCTTTGTCACACTTTTTCTATGCCTTCATCAACTTTTGCAAAAACATAGTCTATACACTCTCATGTAGCACAAACACTGCATGGTACTGACAAAGTATAATGTATATGCATAGCATGCGAGTCTTCCTTCGCATTGAACATTTTGCATTTATTACACTTCATTGAAGGTTTCACTGAAATGACAAGAAAAATAAAACACAACAAAAATGTATAATTTAACAATGAAACTTTTTAACTGGATGAGTATGTGTGTACAAAACTGTGCATCATAACATACATCAACTATAGCGTGTTGCAGCATGTGGTCTAAAAACTGCCAAGTCTGAAAACTAGTGTAAAAATTTCACAAAATCCAAAAGGTAATATTTACCACCTGTTTAGGAATGAATATTAATCTAAATAAATCCAAAGTCTTGTATGGAATGTTGCTGTACAGCAGTGAAGCTTGAAAACTAGAAAAACCTGCTGGTGGCAAGGTAAGGTATTGGGCAAGAGTTATTGTCCTTTGTCTATATGAAATGAACAGAAAAGATAAATTATCATCTTTTTAGCAGGACTGAATTTTGGAGGTAGCAGGCTTATATCATCTACCATTAATGTGATGGCAAAACGTATTTTAAGGATAAAAAACATTTTGCTGACATTAGATAACTTATTGATAAAACATCTGAAGTGTTGACTCTGAAACCTATAATTTACTAGCGTGATATAACAGGCAGGGAAACTCTGAATGGGGTGCCAACACCAAGGCAAGATATTTGTCAGAGGGGGTTAGTAAACATAAAACACACTAACTCAACAAATGAGTAAATCATTAGTGGACCTTAGAAACTACATAAAATTAAAACAGAAAACAAGTGCTCTCCCGAAAATCTTGAGATGATTCACAGTCTTACAAAGGAATACAGGTACCTAACAACATATTTTTATTCCTCTTGGAGGGATGACATGTATGAACTTACAACAAAGCAATTCAGGTTTGCATATAATATAATTTCCCTTTGATTGGGTACCTGGGTAACTGATCATTAGGATCGACGTGTACCCAGGTGACTTTTCCTAAAATTCTGACCTCCTTATCTGAAGTACATGTGACACTGTTTGGTAACATTGATGCTGAGCTTTGATGTTATTTTTAGCACTGATGTTTCAAAATAAACATTACCTGCTGCAGAAAGATGTTTCTTGTCACAGAATCAAACACTATACAACTATGTGAAAAATGAATTTGGACTTGCAATATGGACTTGCAATATGGATTGAGCAATGTGATGAGGTATTTTTGGGAGGAGGGAGCCTGGGATTTTTTCAGCCCATAGAATATAAGTCCTAAATTGCATAAACTGAACTTCAAACATGTCATGGGGATTATTTTGGAAACATAAAGGGCTTCTGTGTAAAAAGCCACTAAAGATTTGATAACATTATGTAAATACCTGAATGAATATATTTTGATACCTTTCTTATGCAGAAGAAATAAATAAACTGAATATATTGACATTCTAATGAGACAGTATTACTGAAAAAAATCAAAATGAACACACAAATTCTGAAGTAGAGTGGACTGACATATTTGAATATCAAGTACAATATGCTGTTGGTGTATGAAACAATAATAAGTAGTGATTTTAAAATAGACTTCCTAAAAATAAACCCTCCCCAGAAGTGGCTGGATTGACTTATAAGCTAGTATATACAGTAAGTGAGCATTATCACATATGTATCAACAGACATGTGTTTAAACTTACTATTAATCAACATCATTAAATAAAATTGATAAATTAAACTAGACTTACCAAGTCAAAGTTTGATTGTAATTTCATGAACCCCATAAGTGCCTTAGTGATCACATGTGATGACATTGGTCACGTGGTTGATCTGTCTTGAGAGCAAAAAGAAATGGAAGCCTCAATATTTTATTGGGCAGGAATATGAAGGGTGGGCATGTGAACACTAAGGCACTTATGGGGTTCATGAAATTACAATCAAACTTCGACTTGTAAGTCTAGTTTATCAATTTCACTTCCCCCATATGTGCCTTGTGATCCCATGAAATTTCAGAGAGAGGCTTCCATTTATGGAATAGATTAACAACAAGTAGGAAAAGAAGAAAACTTTTATGTGTTGGTAGTAAACCAGATATACCAAAGTTACAATGTACATTACATGACCATTATGAAATTCTGGATGCTGACAAGACCTTTGCACTGAATTCAGTTGTGTCTGTAACAGGCTCGTCATAAACGTTCCTGAAAACACAGGCTCCAGCCCAAACAGCTGCCTTCACGATTGTACCCAATCATATGCCTTTAGCACAGAAAAAGATGAGCCCTTGTACTATGAGCCTGAAAAACTGATGTATCAATACCAGAGTCCCTCATAACAGTCTGTATCCAGTTTGATATTGTGTCTTTTGTAACTTTTTTATGGGAAGATTGTGTGCTGATGAATAACTGTGTTCTGAATTTCGCAAATTTGGTCTGTTGCATATAACACTGTAAACAAGCCACAATATATAGATAAGAGTAAAAAACAAAGGGTTCCACATGGTTCCCTGGTTAAGATTGTTTCTGCAATGAAGGAATGCCTATTTGTACACTATCAACAACAATTTCAATGCTATTTGTCTGCATAAGGTGAAGCATCTGACACCTCTGTCCCGTTAACAAAGCAAACAGCATGGCTAACTTCATAGTAAGTTCCTGCAATGACATTGCCTTGTAAAGAGAGAAATTAGTTAAACACCAGCTGCACATCCCACCTCTTATAATCTCGTAATGATGAAATTGCACTTCCAGCTGTATTTACAGAACTAAACCTAAGAACCTATATCGACTAATTCAAGGCTGTGCAATGAACAGCCCTCTCATAAATCTCTTTATTAAATACGTTATTGCTTAAGAGTGGATTGAGAAGTAAGACTAATGACAAAACTGCAGTTCCAGCTGCATTAACAGAACTAGAACCTAAAACCTCTATCTATAAATTCAGTTAAAAACTCCATAACAGAAGTCACAAATCAATTAAAGAGGCTTTAATGTTTCAAAGTCCCCCGTTACAAAGGGGCTTTAAAACATTAAAGCCTCCTTAATTGATTTGGTGATCATTAACTAGGGAATGACCTCTCACGGTGTTATTGCCCAGTGTGGACGGATAGATGGAACATTAACAGATAGCTGAGCAAGGCTATTGAAAGAAATAAACAACTACGAGACCCCTTACCAATAAATTAAAATAAATTTAATCAATTAATACATAACCAAAATTTCACTTTTCAATCCAACAAATTTACTAAAATAAATGTAATCAATTAATACATAACCAAAATTTCACTTTTTAATCCAACAGATTTACATTGATAGAATTTAGTCACAGTGTTCAATTTACATCATGTTACGAGTGGTGAATTTGAGAGTACAATTCCACGCTTGACAGCATCACCTGACGTCTCTCTCCTCTTGTTTTCCACGTCTAATGCATGCGCTTTGGTCCCCTTTCTGACCACTGATTATTCCGACCTCTCTTAGATGCAGATTTCCCTCTGACTCATCGGGTTTTCCTTTTCCTTCTCTTCTAAGGAGGGTATAAAGCTGTCCCCTTAATGCTGATTCTTTTCCACACAAACCGTGCGTCCTAGCACTATAGCCTGTCTTCCTTTTTAACACAGCTGTCTGGCCTCTCTACAAGGGAAAACACTATTCTCAAGTTTCCCAAGGAGTCGGCCCTTTTGTCTTTCACAAGGAAAGAGTTGAACTAACGAATTCTGAGCAAGTGGTACCATTAAATTCTCAGTCTCCCAAAGTGTACGCCTTAATTTTTACTGACCAATCGGAAGTAACTGTTCCTAAAATTCTCCCCTAATAATCATGTCTTTCATCAGATTTCACCAGCCTAAAATATGCTGCAATTAGCTCTCCTTTGAAGATCAATTATTTGACATAAAGTCCTCTTCCAACCAATACGGTCGGTAATTCTATGTACTCTGTGTCACTATACCGTTACGATAACCTGGTCAATTCTACTGAAGCTTAAACGTAGACCCTTTTATGTTTCAGAGATGAAATAAGTGAAATATCAGTGAACTTTCTCAAGACCTTTCTGGCTTGACTATGATAACTTCAAGCACAATTTATTTAACCTTAAGTGTCAATAAGTCTTCAAAATTCACCACATTACAATGTCAAACAACAGGCTTTCAGTTCCAAGATGTTAATATGATTAAGTTTTCATCCTGACCCCAATAGCCACCTGTTTGAGCTTTGGTTGTATGATTTATTTCCCTCCAACCAACAAGCAGGTGTCACTCATGAAAGACAACCTGTGGTTCACCATGTGAGACTACTTTAAAAACTGGAGTGCACATTAGATATCCACCAAGATATACACTGTCTGCTCTCTGCCAAAAATGACAAATAAGATTGGAAATCACCTTGATGTGTCTTTAAGTGTTTATTTTTCTCGTGTTCTAGATCTTTAGAATATAAAGATGTTAAAGTAATTTGGTTTGATATATATGTTTACACAGGTCACTGTTCAAACTCTATTTTCATAACGTTGCACAGTATTCAGAATCCAAGCTGAAGTAATATTCTGCCAACCTTCAAACCATGCTGAAATTTTCCTCCACAACAAAATTGTCAGGTTTATTGTTCATAAAAGAAACATCATATGTACTTACATGATGCTGCATACTGATAGCCTGGGAAGATCTGACTGAGCCTTCTGATGTTTGGGAACCCCGATTCCTTGTTTCTGACCTTTTTTAAGCCTTGCCTCCAGCGATGGTTGTGCTGCCAATGATAATTGCTTTCTGTTGCTTTTTTCCAAGCAGATGAGTTACAGCCTTCCAAGATCCATTAATCATAGTTATCTGACCATTTAGGTTATCTCCAAAACAAAAAACCCAGTTAGAGATGGGGTTCAATGCAGCTCAAATGGGCTAATACATGTCAGTTTGCCCTGGTTTTATGAGCTTCCAGTGCTTAAAACTGAAGTTGTTGAAGAGAACGGACAATATTTTAAACTTGTCCATGAAAAAGTCCCTGACTGAATCCAGCGGTAATTCTCGCAGATTGTTTCTATGCTTCTTAAACAGTTCCATTGCCCTTAAGATGGGGACCAACATTTGCCCCAACTGAGTCTGCACCAATTTTACAATGAAATATCAACAGTCATGTCCTCTTTTGACATCACATTCCAGACCTGAATATTGACTTTCGGCACCTTTAAAGTGTCACAATTTCCTGGCCGGAGATACTTCTCCTGCAATGGTTGAACCTTGTCGTTAGTTAACACTGAAGGTAGGCCTTTATTGTTCTAAAGGAAAATTTTCAATTCCGTAAACAAATCATCATCATCAACATTGGTGGAATCTGTATGTGGCATAATCAGCCCTGTGACATCCGAGTCTATGTAACCTTCTTGGTGTATACTGTAGAGACAAATCCTTATCCTTGACTAGGAGACCAAGGTGTGCTGATGTGCTAGGTTGTTGGAGATACTCATGATCTACATGACACACAAAGTTCATTCACTGATGATGAGTTCTGAAATGATTGAGATGGTACATGTACTACATGAAACTTATGCTTCGAAGCAACAGGTGGTTTTAAATACAGCCCAGATCATGACCTCAATGATTATTATCTCATCCACAAAACCAGAATTCAAAGTAACATTTTCTGCACCTGTGAAAGCTGGTAAATCAAGTACATCACTTGAGATTGCACTAGCATGTCTGGAAGTGTATTAAAGCTGACATAATTTTCGATCCCAACTACATGTATTTGGTGGTCTGTCTGCAAATAACTCATTTGTATTTTCATGATGAGGTCTGATGAAGAATTTCAGTGTTGACTGGCAAGGACTCTAAAATTTCTATTCATGAATGCGAGCCCACACTCAGTTCTGTCACTGCCATTGAATCTCCACAATATCTGGACAGTTTCATTGAGAACAGTTTTTGGTTGGCTCAAAGATCTTCTTGAAAATATGCATATTTTGCATGCAGGACCAAAAGGGACTGGATATCATATTAGGCCTGACTTTGTAAGAATTACCTTAATGATGCAGATTAATTTAACTTGTGAACCATCAGTGGTAGTTTTGAAAGCAGGTCTGAAATGACAGATGTAGTTGTATATGGTTACATCCTGTTTGGGTTTTCACCAACCACAAAACCAGGTGATTTGATATAGATTATGCCTGCAGCACCTGTGTATCTTCCATGCCATAATAATCAGCTGACACATATTTGTTTTTCCCTTGTAAATCAAGTCAGGGATGTGGTGGATCTGCATGGTGAAACATTGACGATACAACTGTACATCAGAGATCAACCAGACATTTAATAATAATAATAATAATAATAAGAATGACAGTCGTAGAAGGACATGTGAAATTTATTCATCTAGTTAATATGAGTAAACCTGTGTACATGACATACTATTGAACTCACACTGGCAAACAAAAAATGTGAAATGTAGACATTCAGGATATTACTGTCAATTTGAATGGCAACTTTGTGGTAATAATTCTGGCTGAGCTCAATGATAATGACCGAGTCAGAGACAGTGGCATGTCGGTTGCTCGTATCAAAGAGTATGTTGATACTAAGGTTACAACAAAACAATACATGGATGAACAAATCACTAAGGTGTCCATACAACCACATGTAGTAAATTCTTGGAGTTTTACTTTACTTTTTAAAAATGTTAATCAAAGGAGAAAAGCTACTTAACATGGCAACCACAGCAAATGGCCAACTTATTTTAACTTCTTTTACTGAAAATGGTTTTGATAGACCTAAAAGTCAAATCTTAAAGGTACATGAGTCTGAAGTACTCAGACTTATTTGCAGATTTTGCTACTATAACAGATTCATATAGTAATATAATTACTGTTGAAGCTCTACTAGATTCTGATATAAGAAATATAGTGATGTGGTCAAAACAAACTAAAATGGTTATAAATGAAACAAAACCAGAAGGTATTGTAATAGCCTCATCAAAGAAACATCCCACTTCTGAGAAACTGCTAAATTTAACAATAAACTCTTTGAAATTGTTTAGGAAGAAAAACTATTAGGGGTCAGAGCTGAAAATGACTTAATTGGGACAAACATACTATCTCTAAGTATAATTAAAAAAATACCTTCCCATACAAATTAGAATAATGTTCTACAATGCCCGCAAGTTGTCATTTATTGGCTATTGTTTGACAATATGGGGAGACTGCCCCAAGAGTCATTTAGAAGAATTAACAAGATACAAAAGAGTATGTGTGTGGGTGATTTGGATTTTTAATGTAGCTTTAAAAATTTTTCAGTCATATTGCTACGATGTCTGCAGTGTGACAGTTAATAGTGATGTTTAGCACTGGGGCATCATGCCACAGACATGTAACATGATGTCCCACCCACTCACATTATCCTGGCACTAGACTAACCAGTCCTAACACTAATCTCTTAGTGCTGAGCATCTAGCGAGGTAGCTGTAAGTACCAATTTTATAAGTCTTTGGTATGACTCAGCTGGGGTTCGAACCTGCGACCTCCCGCATCCAAGGCGGATGCTCCAGAGTTACTGTTTTACAAAGAAGAAAGCAATCCAACAAAATGATGTAAATCACATGAAATGGCACACATCTTTAGTTATACAAGTCGCATAACCAGCATACAGTATATTCACATAACTGATTGTCATTGATACATTTTAGTTTTGTGTTTCAGCTTACCATAACATAAATTCATAACTTTCAGCACAGTATTCATTCCACCTTTGATTTTGGCCAGCTGGCTGTTGCCCCATTTCCTTTTGTTTATAACTGGCAGATTTGTCTTTTGTTTTCTGACAAGAGACCAGGTAATTGTTTGAACAATAAAACTGGCTTGGGAAAAGGAGGATTTTTGTCTGGTAACAATGCCGGTAACTGTTTGTTCTACAACATTAATCCACATGAATTAACTGTTGTAAAATCTAAAGTTGGTTGAGCAGGATGAGATGCCCTACATAACAGCGGTATGAAATTATTTGGCCCCCCCCAACTGATATTGGACTGACCAACCACTGACTAACATTGTGAATCAACTAAAGTATAAGCACTTGATCAGATGTGTAGCATGATTACCAAAGCTGAGTAAACAGGCACTTATGGTTGCTTACATCAAAGCAAAGTAAATCTGAGTGTTTAAGGTATTACAATTATTTTTAAAGCATTATTTCTGAAACTTCTTTATTGTATTTTGTAGGCATTATTTAAGTTTCACACAATTGTGCCAATAATTTGAATCCAAGGATGTACTTCATTTAGTGTAAGTTAAAAAAATCTAGAAAATACATTGATAGATTAGTTGAAAACAATGTTGAAGGTGTCCTAAGAATTACAGTACATGAAAAAATTGCTATAATTTTGTGTCCCCAACATTTATAGGTCATAACAAATTTACTTTTGAAAATAATTTAGGGTGTCTTAAGTCTTATAGTGTTCCCAGATGTAGTCATTAAGGTATATTACACTTTTCTCTTTTCATAACAAATCTATAAAAAAAAAAAAAACATACCACCTGAATGTATCAACTATATACAAATACACTGTTCAATAAATTCACTTGTCTTTTTCCCCACTGGACACAACATGCTGGCAAAGACTTCTATCATTTTTGTCAGCAATGTTTTTTGGCTCAATATTATATTTTTTCATCTCATTCTCAACAAGGTTTTCTTTTAAGCTCCTCCTTGTATTGTCTACATGCAATGTGCATATTCTGACACAGGGTTAGATCTGCCCTCTCATGTAAGAAATCTTTCTGCAAATACTATACTGCACTTTTTCCAGATACCATATTTGGTGACTTGTACCAAGTTGTAGGTTTCAATATTTATCCTCCCTGATTTAGAATCAATAATATCATTCATGACTTAGAAGGAATATTCTACTTGTGGGCTATGAAAACAACTCAGTACAGACATGACCATTTTTGACAGGCAAGGGTGTCTTGAAGCAATATCACCACTCCCCAGCAGTGATTTATGTGTTGTCCCTCCTTAAATTCTTGAAGAAATCAGCTTGGAATCTTCAACTTTAAAATCATTTTGGTCCAACAGACACAAGATTTATCCAACAAACTGTCAGTGCCAGATACATTGTCTCACTGTTCACTTTGGTGATGGACAATGAAGCAAAGTGTTGAACAACAACTTGTCTCTGGATCAAAGAAAAATAACATGAATAGAACTTGTTTATATTTTCATCCATTTTTAAAGAAAAGTGAGTAAATTTCATCACTTTTAGCAATTCTTCTTGAATGTTTACCCAACACCAAATCTAAGTTTGTATGCTGTAGCTGTGTGTTTCATATGTATCCCATCAAGAGTGTGTGTTTGTGTGTGTGTGACATGGATGTTTAACATAGCTTTAACAATTTTTGAGCCATATCACTATGATGTCTGAAGTGTGGCAGTTTATAGTGATGCCTAGCACTGGGGCATCATGCCACAGACATGTAGCATGATGTCCCACCCAGTCACATTATCCTGACACCAGGCTGACCAGTATTAACACTAACCTCTTAATGCCGTGTGTCTAGCGAGGCAGTTGTTAGTACCATTCTTATGTCTTTGGTCTGACTCAGTCAGGTTCAAACCTGCAACCTTCCGCATCAAATGCGAACACTCTAACCACTAGGCCACTGCAGCGGTGCCCATGAAGTGCTTTTTTATCGCTAGCCAAAGTGTCTGAAAATTTAATCAGACCATGAACAACAGAAAATGCTAATGTCTGAAGTAAAAGCAAGGATCATTGCTTCTGCATTTGTGATCCTGTCAGACAGTGGTGTTGCTGGTTCCTGAACTTTAGCCACTGATTTGAACATTAGATGGATGTCATAAGGTACTTGGTCCAAATTTAATGTTCCAGTACTGCTTTATCTGAAAGCTGTTAAGTGAAAAGAAATACATTCAACAACCTAACTTTATTTATTCCCAACAGACTGGTGAGCTGAAGGTATCTTTTAACAAATCTTGTCAGACTGAAGACAATAAATTACATTAAGATGGTTACAAAAAATTATATTTTGGAATAAAAAGGTTTTGCATTTGTGTTTAAAAGCCAAAAGGGATGTACATGCTTGAGATCATTATGCTAGATATTCAATATTAAACAACCATTGTATGTAAAACTCTCTGAAGAACATTTAATTCTTGTGTTTTTAGATATTTAGCAGATTTTAAAAAGAATGCAATTATCTGACTAATACTACTACCTACAGAGACTGGATTAAACGTATTCCAATAATCTAGTGCCATGTTATTTGGAACTTTGTACATGGAAACTAATTCCATGTATTGACACTATCTATAAAAGGTAAGCATTCAACTATTTTAAAAACAGTTTCATTAGGTGTTAAATGTTATAATTTTAAAGAGTTTTAGAAACATTCATGTGCAGGCATTCAATGCATTTTAAGGGCCAAGATAAACAATGTCCTAAGAATATAAATCCATAAAAAACAATTTAAATATTGTTACATGTAGGCTCGTACAAAAATAACAAGAGAAAAGAGTGAAGCCAACAAGCTTTCTAAATTTTAACAAAATAATTTATTTCCCTAGAAAACAATGTAAAAATTGGAAATAGGACTTACGGTTTGTGAATATAATCCAAAATTTAATCCTAAGATTGAAAAATACAAGTCCTATCACTAAACAGTTCTAATAGAATCCAGGTTTGAATCTCGATGAAATTCCAATATGGTGGCGATGACGTCAGATGATGTCTGTACTGATGGTAACAGATCCTCGATTGAATCACAGTTTATGTTTCCATATAGAACTCCAGAATAAATTTCCACTGAATTTCTTTCTCCCAGAACTTTTATAAAGCACTTGTTTAGTTTTCTAGAGAATAAATTATTAAATTCCAAAAACTAGATGAACTTCAAAAACAATCTAACAACAACAATAGAAAGCACCTTGTTCCCTCAAGGTGTTAAGAATACGACTGACTGGCAAGCTCTTGGAATGAGTATTAAACCCAACTATAACATCATCCCATTCCCGCGTGATGGGTCACGTGGTCTCTTAACATTTGAACACCGCAATAAAAAGAATGAAAATTAGCACGTAGGCAAGAATAGCCCTATCTAAGAACCAAATTCTCACACTGAAAATAAAAAAAAAAGAAAGACCGTTTACAGATCAGCTAACATGTGGGCTGAAATGACCTTGGCAATAGCCAATCATCTTCACTCGATGTTTACAAAATCTATGAACCAGAGTGAGCTAACAATAGTGCTAATGTAATATTTTACGTTCTAAACAAACTGAATTTACTGGAAAAAATATTGAATCCCGTGAAAATAGTCATTACAATAAAATGTAATGAAACAAAATTAAAATAAAAAAGAATTTTAAAACTAACACACAAGCAATTTAATTACATATATGTAACAATATCAATAATCATAAAAAAATCTTTCCCTGCAAAAAATACAGAAAGATTACTTACGATCAAGATTGTAATTTGTACTTCTAAGTTTCAATTTTTTCTGTACACAGCTTCTTTTTTTGTAGTTAAAATCTTTCTTGCAAAGTTAAAAAATGTCATTCTCCTGGTATTTAGTTTTCTTATGATCATCTGTAAATAACAAATACTTTACAAGGATCGTTGTGGAAGGAGACCAGAGAGACCAGTTGTAGAAAACCAGATTCGAGATCATATTAAAAATGAACTATATCAAGAAAAATCCGATTCAAGTCAGGAGAAAAATGGAATTCTGCTTTAAAACTGAGAAAAATCATGTCTGAAGCCAGATTGTGGACATCCATGAACACCACTATGCCAGGTCCATGAAAGTGTGGATGGATCAATTTCCACTGTGGAAACATAGATTTTCCTAAATCCAAATGCATATAATGTATTTACTGGCAATAAACTTACATATAACTTGAATTGTTTTTCTCTGCCAAATAATTAGCATCTTTGGTGCACACAAACATTTACCACAAAATGAAGTCAGCAGACCTATATCCAGTTCATTTAACAGATTCAGCATCATCGCAATGAAATTTATCATAAATCATAGCAATCAAAATCTAATTGCCTATCCAGGCTGAAACCTTGATACACCTGATTGCCCAAAGAGAAAATGTAGTTGTTGCTGGCTGAAACCTTGATACACTTGATTGCCCAAAGGGAAAATGTAGTTGTTGCTGGCTGAAACCTTGATACACTTGACTGCCCAAAGGGAAAATGTAGTTGTTGCTGGCTGAAACCTTGATACACTTGATTGCCCAATGGGAAAATATAGTTGTTGCTGGCTGAAACCTTGATACACTTGATTGCCCAAAGGGAAAATGTAGTTGTTGCTGGCTACCAGGCAATGGATTTTTCCATCCCCAATGTAAATTTAATTTCCATAACTGACAGGTCACTTTGAAAAAATATTTAAAAAGACTGTAAAATTAGCATAAAATTTGTTGCAAATCAACAATGTATTCTGCACCCACCACTGTAAGTAACTGCAAAGATAACTGAATCTCTTTAATAGCATTTCTTTGCTCTTCTGTACAGCATTCAAGCACCATGTTTATTGGGTTGTACTAATTAGTGAACAGCATGTCTATCCTATAGATAATATTTGCACAAGGAAGGACAAATGTCAGACTCTGTACATTTATTGAGCTTTTGTCTTCCCTTTTTTCAGACAAAACTGGAGTGATGGGGAACTCTTGATAATAAGGGTTCTGGATTATCTTAGCTTTTATTGTAAACAGTTTTTATTATTCACATGTAACATCTGTACAGTCATCTTTTGCTATGATAAAATTGTCAAATCAATATCTGATTATAAATTTATATGTGAATTTTCATTTTATACAATGAGAACCTCCATGATGCTTACTGCAAAGAAACAAAACATGACAAAATTACCAAACAAGGTCAAAACGCATCATGGTTACTAAACAGCCCACAAGACTGGTAAAAAGCCTTCCATTTAAATTTTGACTATGCAACAGAGGACTGACAAGATAGAAAGGGGGTGTTGATGAAAACTGCTTACTTTAAAGTTGTATGTCCATTGGTTTTGGTCATACAGTTATCTGGCCAGTAAATATGCTTGTCACTGAAGCTGAAGCTTTCATCACCTATTAGCTCCTTGGCCCAGTACTGGTTATTGTAGGGTGGTTCTGTTCCTCCAAGTTCTGCTGGGAGCACCTCCTTATGGATAAAGTTATGCAGTGTCCCAAGATTTATGCCATGGAAATGAATCTATGGTATGAAATGTATGAGTTTAAGAGAAATGAAATATTTAGATGGTCAGATAATAGGGAGGTTTTGTAAGTTAATAAACTGAGAGAGAGAGAGAGAGAGAGAGAGTGTTGACTTGCTTTCACTTTGTGACAAGAAAATTATCAAATCTAAACAATTAATCACTACTTTTTGGTCAAATGCATTGCAATTTACATTAAAAACATAACTGCCTATTATTATCAGAGATGAACTAAATGATAAATCGATAAATATTTAATTCTGTATCCAAATAAATTCAATTCACTCAATCCAGTCTGCACAAAAAGTGTCTTCATTATTATTTTTAAGAGAAAAATTACATATGGTCAACTAATGGGTGGGGCCATGATTTGTTCAGAAAGGTTTGGTAACCAACATGTAGGTGTTTGGTTTTGCTTAAAAATGGAAAACATTGTTGTTAACTTAAAAGGATAGCATTCTATCTAGAAATGGAGGCTTGGCTACACCTTAAAAGGATAGCATTCTATCTAGAAATGAAGGCTTGGCTAAACCTTATCTGAATTCCAGGAAAATCTGCCACTACATACTGTACCTTGTTTCGGTTCTTCTCCTTAAGGAAAGGTTTGATCATCTTAAACATGGCTTCAATATACCATGGCTGATTCACAAAATGGACTGCACCAAAACGGGCTGGAAAACAGTCCTGAAAATGATATGAGGGATTGTAGTTAGCAACATCCATTAATTCAATAGGCCGCAACAAAGAACAAAGCAGTCCAACATTACTTTTCCTTTACTTTGTGCTTTACAAAAAGAGAACTGATAGCATCTTCATCTTGCTTTAAAAATGTCTCAATCTTAGAGATCATGGACTTTACTGTAGCTCAGAAAGGAGATAAAAAATGAGAAGCCAAGCTATCTGGGTGAAAGAATGAGTTAATTGATCAGTTAACAAATATTAAACATAACCATTATCAAAAATGTAAAATAACATTTTGATAAATGCATAGAAAAATGGAATATACATTAATTTTACATTATTATTTTTGTGATTCTTTATCATAATTACTTTTCAACAGATACATTTTCCAAAAATTACACGATTCACGTTCCATTCAACAAGATGTGAAAATTTCTTTAGATATTTAGTGTGTAGGGTAATTTAGTCACAATTGTGAAAAACAGCAATCATTCAAAATTTATTACAACTAAACCAACTAAAAAACTGAAATGAATGTGTTTTATTGAAGAAATTTTGTTCTAATGCTAAAAATATTTAGAATAAAATTTGTGCATCATTATATTGACTTAAAATTTTTTATTTCAGATTGCAACAATGTTTGTTTCTTTTCAGATTTGATATTTTATGATGTGATAAACAGTATTTAAAAGAATCTGACATAACGATGAGCAAGGTGCAATTTCATCAGAACTTTAAATAATGAAAAATGTCTATTTTTTACTTATTGATCATTGAATTTTTATATTTTTACAAGAAGTATGATTTTATGTCTATTTCTTTAAAAATGTTTTATTGATTTGGTATTAACCCATATATGTATGCTTTAACTGAATTTTATTTGAACTGGTTGAACAGCGCTTCAACATACATATAGAACAGTCTCAATGAGCAAGGATTAGGATGCCTCTGGGACTTCCATATCCTTAATAACTGTTGCGACTAAGAAAATTAAGTTAATAACAGCACAGTTTGATATATACTACATATAGGTTGGAACTAAAATTTGAACAGTAGGGATCCAAAAATGATTAAGATATACTATTTTTATTAACTTAAAACAAAAGCCAAATAGCAATTTTTGTGTCTTCTAGTGTCAACATAGTACAGTATATCTTTTGATTCATCCCAGAATAAAAAAGGCACTGTTTAGTTTCATTTATAAATGTATCATGCATTTTTAAGGAGAATAAGAGCTCTAAAATTTGTCCTGGCAAAAATAAATCTGAGGAGGAACCAAGTATTGAGACTGGATTTCCTGTGGCTCCACCTACTGGGAAGATAACTTATGATACTTCATTATAACAAAATAAGGCTAATCCATGGAAGAGGCATCCTCAAAAAGAGTACCAAAAATAGCATAGTGTATGCCTGCCCCATGTTTAATAGTCCTCTATGTAGGAATTAGAAGGGCATGATTGACTCTGGAGATTATTCACCACTGGGTGTTAATGACTTGGACATTTGGTCAAGGTATACAGTCTTGCACTAAAGTTGTGGGCCAGAAACTAATAATTTCTTACAAGACTTACCATGGTCATGACCTCTGACCTCTTTTCCACAGAATCTAGCTTTATTCACCCTAAAAGCAAGTCATCCTCATAGTTTGGATGAGGTGCTACTTTATAACAAAAATTATTCTGCAAATCACCATTTTCTTTCAGTAACAATGTCCTTTGACAGTTTGGCCACAAAATCCAAAGACCTCTTCCATGCCATATGCATGAACCTTCTACAAACTTTGGCCAGGTCTTATCAGAAAGCAAACAAAATATTCAGTCACAGTGACTCTGACCTTTGACCTCAGAACCAATAGGCTTCTTCCTTATTCCAAGTGCAGGCTATCCACAAAATTTAGTCCAGTTCTGTGATGTAAAACTCAAGTCTGTGCAGAAACCATTTTTCTTCTTTCAACAGTCAATCAAAGGGATCCAGACCCTTGACATTTAGACTACAAAAAAATCCATGTTTCTTTCCTACCCAATATGCAAGTCATCTACAAAATTTGGTTAAGATACTAAACTAAAATCTGCCTGCAGAAACCGTATTTCTTGTTTCAGTCAGTGACCATGACCTATGTCCACCCAAATCAATAAGCCTCCTTATCCGAAGTATTAGCTACTGACAAAATTTCATGTACAGCACTGGTGAGATTTGCTAGAACTTTTCCGAGATTTCAGAAGATTTTCTAGATGAGTAGTATCAATGTAGCTATATCCATGCATCAGTATGAGATTTCACATACCATTCATACTCTGGTGTGTTGCCATACTTATCTCTCTTCTAGCTGCACCCAAAACAAATGGCTCTCTTGCCCTAAGTCAGGGGTCTCAAACTTAAACCACCCCCTGGGCTGCATGAGGGCATTTTTGATGGCCCAAGGGCCACACCACCTTTGTTATCTCTCATGACACCTTGTGATGTCAATCAATTTGCAGGCCACAGGATAAAACTTGGTGAGCCACATGAAGTGGCCCATGGGCCGTGTGTTTGAGACCCCTGCCCCATGTGATCATATTCATTCAAAGCAACTGAAATAACAATGGTTATCAGGTGGGCTGTTCCACAGTAACTGTTACATTTTCTCATTGTGTATATCAATATGTATATATGGTTCGGAATCTGTCAATTTGTGTATTTACCTGTAAACATATAAACATATACCGTCACTTTATTCTTTAGAAAGGACACACTATACTGAACAATTTGCTAAAGCTGTTTCTCAATAGATCTTAGATGAAAATTCTCTCATGAGACATGTATCTATTTTACATAACACGCTCCTTGGAATGAGTTAGCCAACATACTGGATCAGCACCTTCACTTGCAAAATTGTAAATTGTATCTACAAAAGTTTTTATCTGTTTTGTGGGGTTTTTTTTCTAGTATCAATGTTGACCAAACCCTCACCATTTGGGGTCAGGGTTCAATGCCCCCCTTGGGATTCAGTAACTGCTAATGCCAGGAAAAACATGTATGATCTCTATATTGTATCTTATGGAATTTTAACTTTCTCAGTTATGTTACTTTGTTAAATACAAGTGTTTTGTGATTTGAACCATCAAATTTTATCCTATTTTATTTATTTGTTCATTGTTTTGGATATTATATAAATAAAAAAAACTTTTCATTTTAAAAGTGATATATTATTCCCTCAATTAAATTCAATGAGTTTTTAGCGAAGTTCAAGGACTTTGTAAGGATAAAAAGTATATGAACCATGAGTCTGGTCTGAGTTTGTTATGTTGAACTAATGTTATTGTGCATAAACCATTTCTTTCAATCACTGACCTTGACCTTTTGTTCCCAAGAGCTAAGTAATTATTCCTTATCCAAAGTGCAAGCCATCCAGAACATTTGGTCCAGGTGTGTGACAGAATAAATTTTATGATACAGAAACTATTTTCTTCTTCCAATCAAAATGGTTTTTTACCTTTGACCCAAAAAGAATGGGTTTCTACCTTACCCAAAGTGCAAATTATTGACAAAGTCTGGTCCTGTATGAGATATATAGCTTATATTTATAATGCAGAAACAGTTATTTCTTCCTTCAGTCACAGTGACCTTAACTTATGACCTTCTGACCCAGATATTAACAGGCTTTTCTTTTACCCAAGTGCAAGCTAAGGATGCAATGTTTACCAAACTTTCTAAAGGTGTACATGTTATACAATAACCAAAATGTTGTTTAATCAAAATGATTAAAAGCCAGACCTTCACCCTGATATGTAATCAGGCTTACAGCAGACAACTATTTTTATGTAAATTATTACCGATGTGCATGCTACACTTCAATCTACTTGCACTCCTTCCACTTGCTGTACATTGTTTACCTCTTATTATGACAGGATTCATTTTCTATGATGTCCTTGTTGATATAACAAGTTAGGTAAACCATCCTTATGATCATATGTTCTGTAAAGCTACAAATTGTCGCAATACAAAATTGATACTGCAATCAGATGTACAGCCTGCACAAGTGCATAGGATGCTTTTGTAGGATAAACCATAAGAAACTGAAATGGTGTTCCTTTACAGTAAAATATTACTCACAAAATGTTCTGTTAGTGAGTGCTTTTCAAAGGTAAGTTCTGCAGCTTCAAGATCTTTTTTTCAGCATGGTCAGTAAATCAACCTTGAGTGTAATGTTGTGTAATGTGTGGTATAACCAATTTTCATCAACTTTGGCTTTTGATTGCAGTGTCGCATTCTACATGAAAATCTGATAAACTTTAAGGAAATAATTATTAAAAATTCTTCCTGATCGATTGTTTTAAGCAGAGATATAGAAATATATGCCTTTGAACAGTTAGTTCCTGTGTCACTGACAGCCAAATGCATGTTCATTTATATATTTGCCAATTTTATAAATGCTTACAGGCAGTAAACTGAACTAAGCTATTTACATGTATAATCTTTGCAGCCTTAGTGCAAGTTATCCACAAACATTGGTACTGGTATGTGATACAGAACTAATGTTACTTTATCATGGAAGCTATTTTTTTTCTTGTGACAGTGAGCCCGACCTTTAACCTTTTGACCCCAAACTTGACAGGCTTCTTCCTTTCACTAATTGCAAACTATTCACAAAGTTTGGTTTAGGTAAAAGATCTAGACCTGACATTATCATGTGGAAACTATTTTTATTCTTATTGTCACAGTCAAAGCTATCCACAGTGTTTGATAAACATAGTCTTCAGTTATCATGTGGAAGATAAAAATTAATGGACAAACAGTGTCATAACATAGTGCCAAAATGGTGGACACACAAAGAATGAACAGAATACATCCACAACCCTACTACCGTAAGTGTGCATATATTTGGGGTGAAATGATTAAGCAATATGTTGAGTCTTTCCCTATGCAAGTTAGTTAAATCTTCAGCAGTCACGAATAATTATTAGTTGTTTTCCTTTTTATTCTTTAAATTGAGAATTCAGCAAGACATCAGTGGCAAGCAACTGTACTTATTTCTGTTGGTAAAAAAAGAAAACTACTCACAACCACCACTCCCCTTCTACAATTAACACAAGATGACTAATTCACTTGCTTTAAAATCTGACCCACCCCCACCCCAATTTCATACTGATTATTTTATCGTATTTGCATGTTCAGACACTGATAACATATCAACAGAAGGATGACATTCCAGATTTGTTCCCCTTGTGTGATTTAAGTACTTTACTGATGAAAAAAATTAGCACAATATCAGCAATGAGGCAACTAACAGGTAATCTAGTGGGTTTTTTGTTATCTTGTCTAGGATGAAAAAATGGCATATGAACAGATGTTAAGTCTATGTCTTTAATCTGCATACTGGAAAAATACACCCAAGATATCAACACACAAAGGATGGCAGCACCCTACAACTGACATACCTTCTAAACATGAAACGGCCATCAAGTTGACATGTATCAATAATGTATCGTATCAAAGGCCATCAAGCTGATGTGTATCGATAATGTATCATATCAAAGGCTGTGTATCGAGAATCACATTGACATGTAGCAGAGGCGTATCACTGTATCACACCAAGTATATACAAAACTGATCTTTTCCTTTTATTACTCAAACATGTGTAATTGTCAGTGGCAGATGTTTGCACTGATATTGCAATTATGCTATTGTATCAATCAAGCATCTAAATTAGAATTATTATGATCTATTTTAGGAATTTACATGCATGCCCGAATAATAATAATAATAATAATAACAACAAAAATTATTATTATTATCATTGCAGTAACAAAAAATACCATAACAACAATAAATAAGTGTGAAAATACGAAATCTGCAAACAGTTATATCAGAATTGACAGAAATCTTGTGTCAGATTTAAGTACCTGTAAGCCTTCAATCATCAATTTGAGGACTTTGGGATTGAGCCAGGTGGACTGTTTGAAGGTAAACTGACTCCAATCTACAATTATCACAAAACCATTGATTTGGCATTCCTCACTGTCAATCAACTTTTCCAGAGTCAACAGTATTGCACGATATATTGCTGAAAGTCCATAACGACAATTATCCCAATTGGCTGAGTATAAAACTATTATCCTTCTCCCAAAATGATCAGACTTTTCTAGTACTCCAGGAATACCATCGTACAAAGCCTCCTTTATTCCACTCTCAGAAGCTTTAAAGTCTTTGAATAAATTAGGGTTATTCTGACGGTACACAAAATAAGAAGCATACAATTTAAATGCTTCTGAAGTGTCAAATTTTCTTGCACGAAGAAACCTCAAGATAAAGGCATCATCCTGTCGAAGAAAATCTGAAAGAAAAAAGCAATTTGACTTGCAATTAAAGATAATTCAAAAATCAAAATTTACTTATGAATATGCAGTCAGTCACAAGGCTTGTGAAGAAAAGTACAAAGACTATGGTAGGCAGCCCTCCTCTACCAGCATCTTATACAAAAGTCTTAAAAGATTTATTATAATAAAAATAGCCATGATATCCTTTTAACTTGTAAAACCCATATGACATCCATAATTATAACAAAATACTACATCTCCTTAAACCCTCTAAAGCCAAGTAAAATCATGCAAAAAGTATATTCCAGGGTACACAGATTACTCAAAGAGTTCATAATGAAAATGATACAAAAGAAAAAACTGCCATCTATGGGTGACTACTCCACATCAAAAGTGCCTTTCCTGGGTCCCAAGTACATTTTACTGGAACAGCCCTAAAACAACCATGTGCCACTTTTTCCAGATAACAACAATATTAATGATAATAAAACCATAAAAAGAAACCAGCTGTCCCAGGAGTCAGATTTTCTCATTTCACAAGTGTCAGCCTAGGTTGACTGTAATCTCTTTTTTATAACAATTACTAGTATGCATTGTACTGTTTGTATTTTAAGCTTCATGACTTGTATTACTGATTTCTGACTGGTCAAAGATGGAAAGGATCAGAAATTTTTTACATAACTTGTAAGTAATGCTGTCAGTATACTTCTTCCAAAGTACCTAAGAACACCATGCAGGGTTTGACACTTTTTTAAGTAGGAAACCTGCAGGACTTCCTGGTTTTAAAAACTGTGATCCTTCTGACTGATAGAAGGTCCTTCTCGTTTACTGTTATACTTACTGAAAAAAAGTGTTATCTATACAATAAAATAAAACACACATACAAGGTTGTTATTTTGTTACAGTTTACATTAAATTCATTAACAGTTTATATGCTTTGTTTTGTAATGCTGACAACTCTTGTCTGTGGTATTTATTATCATCACCATAATCATCATCAGCAGCAGCAAAACTGACATCACTGACGCACCTTCCATTCTTATTTGAACAATCTTTTTCATCCATTCATTCCCAGAAAATTCTCTGACATAAGGCCCACTATAGCACAACTGATGGTTCCACTGTCTACCTTGGGTACATTTTCTGAACCAAAAAATGAATTTTCAACCTAAGAAGAAATACTAAATTAATGAATTAACAAAATTAAATAAACTGGAACGGATCTAATGTTAAATTGGTGGTTTAAAAATTTACAACATTATAAATAGAATTGATCTAAATTTAAATTTCTGGCTTTTAAGTTTAAATTTCTGGTTTAATAGTTTAAATTCAATAGTATAAAATGAAAAGTTAATAACCTTTGCCTTGCACTCAGAAGAATGCATACAATTTCTGCCTCTTTGATAGACATATCAGTGGAGCCATCACTAATAACTGACAAAAACTGGGGGGCCCCGAGTGGCCGAGTGGTCTAAAGCGCTGTCCGTTACGGATCACTGCCATCTCACCTCTGTCTGCGTTGGTTCGAGTCTAAGATTCGGCAAATGTGGATATGTGAGAAAGCTTGCCAGTAGCTTCTCGTGGGTCGGTGGTTCTTTCCGCGGATTTCCCGGTTTCTTCCTCCACCATTAATACTGGCCGCCATGTATAGCCTATCGTGTGCTGAAAAATGGCGTTAAGCCCCACAACAACAACAACAACAACAACAAAAACTGGAGGTAATGATTATGGACATGGTCCTGTTCTGACCATACAAGTATCGACAGTAGCCCTGATAAATTTCTGACAATATTTGTCCATTGGGTAGGTACTGCCTATTTCCAAACCTTGTCCAACTCACATAATTTCACATAATAAAAGGACATCCATGTTCTGTACACATGTATTTAGACTTTCTTGTGGGGGGAGGTTTGGGGGGGAGGTGGGGGAGAGACATTATCAAGAAATCTCCACAATTTTCAAACACATGAAACCACATAACAAAAAGTCAATCACCTTAATGCTCGATGCTCTTATATGATTAACAATGTAAATGCCTAAATGACAATTTATGGTGAGTGCCCAAACGACAATGATAATTTGGATACATGATCTGTGTTTTGTTTAACTTGTTTCCACTTTCAATTTTTGCAGTGTTGGACATATTTATAATTAAAAGAAAGATTTATACAATCCTATAACATGGAATAAATGTATTTTTAACATCCACAATTTAAAAAAGTAGGCCTGGTGGACCACCCAGATTTACAAAAGTGGTGGTCCTTCTGAAAATCTGGTGGCCTTGGCCAGGGAACTTGTGTTAGTGTTGAACCCTGCCATTGCCTTTGTCTTTTATTCATCAAGTATTCAACATGTGTGAAGTGACAAAACCAAACTGGGGAGTGACCAAAATTATGTAACACACAGAATCCTTGCATCATGACTACAAGATTAATCTACAACTGTCATGTGGTCACATGACTATCCATTTTGGGTGTGTAAAGTGGTGGGCAGAAACATGGATATTTTGTTGACTACAAAGATAAATGGCTATCGTGTGTCAAAACTACAAAAATAATTTGGTGCTTTAAATAATCATTGAATTATCTATAAAATATTTCTTTTCAAAAATTAATTATGCAGGTCCAACCTTTTCAGTAAGTATTCTTTATGACTGCTATAAAGAAATTATTGGTATTTTTGTTGTTGTTGCCCATGTAGCACAGAATGGGCACTGATATCATCTGTCTACCAGCATTATTATTCCTATATATGACTGCTGCAAACTATTCTGCAGAATATAACTATGGAATGGTTTTATACCTCCTAATCACAGCAGACTGGTTATTAATTCAATATGTGTCAAGCAATATGCATCAATTAGACTATGTGCTGAAATTTGTCAAAGTCTGAATACTTCAGAAAGATTCTGCATAACAGTATGTCTTTCTTTCAATAAATAAACGTGTCCCAATAATGACATTATTCTGATGGTCATTATAGGGACAGATATGGGTACAGTGTTTGTGGGTACTCGTCCATTGATAATAACCCAAGTAATAAAGTTAGCCATCAGGTACCCATTTAGTCCTGTAAAAAATGTTTCCAAGTTCACTTTGACAGGCGACATCAGGCGTGGGCATGATACAGAATATTATGCATAAAGTTTGAAACTCATGTCATGTGGCTATTTGCTACTGCACATTTATCCATCATAGACCTCTATCTGCTTTCCTGATTTCCTGTTTATTGTAACTATACATGACACATCTCCAAGAAAACAGACAGGTTTCTTCAATTTGAAACCATGCGTCACAGATTCATTATATCTTGATACACGCTTAGGTAGTGGACCAGTCTATATTGAAAAAGTGGTTCCAAATCTTAAGCACAACTGGTTCTATTGATGTGACCAATGGATGTTATATGACTGAAAAATATCAGTGGAGAGGGATTCTGTTAAACTTAGAACATGTTGGGTCAGGAAAGGACACATCAAAAATGCTTTACAAATCCTGAAAGAAGAATTTGAGTGATGTAATGCAGCATTCAGATTGAGAGCATCATCATGCTCATTGCAGAATTTGTTGACTTCCACTCAGCAAAAATATGTGTGTGTGTGTGTGTGTGTGTGTGTGTGTGTGTGTGTGTGTGATTTGGATTTTTAACAAAGCTTTAACGATGTCTGCAGTGTGGAAATTCATAGAGATGTTTAGCACTGGGGCATCATTGCACAGACATGTAGCATGATGTCCCCCCCCCCCAATCATATTATCCTGACACCAGGCCAACCAGTCCTAACACTAACCTCTTAATGCTGAGTGCCAAGTGAGACAGCTGTTAGTATCATTTTTATAAGACTTTGGTATGACTCGGCTGGGGTTCGAACCTGCAACTTCCTGCATCTGAGGAGGATGCTCTAACCACTAGGCCACCAGAGTGGTCTCGGTAAAAGTAAGACATGTCGGCTAGTTAAAGTGAGTGTTGTATAAAAATAATTTATCAATTTGCTTTGTGTGTGTATTCTCGTGCTAATTCATAAGGATTTAGCTGCTTTGTGACAAGAATGTTAATTAACTGCAGATCCAGCCAAGCAGCAAAAAATAAATGTATGATTTTCATAAAGTTTCCTGTAATTATGGCATGTAATCCATGTTCTTTTTTAAATCTGATTAAACTTTTTTGTCACTTGTTTAAGTAATAAGTATGCTTATACCTACAAGAAAGCAGTTCAGGTTCACATTTAATACAATTTCCCTTTGATCTGGTACCTGGGAAACCAACCATTAGGATCAACAGGTACCAAGTAGATGTTTACTAAAATTTTGACAGTCCTAGTGGAAGTATGCCAAATATGACTTAAAAATTTCGTGTGATTTCTCATGCGTATCACTCAAACAATTGTATTCATTACAGACAGGCATTAATGGTACATAGTCCTTTTTCCTATTCATACATCACTAATCTGACACTAAAGTGATGATTTTACGCCCTTCTATGGGCTTTATTCCATGTGCCCATAATTGATGGCTTTATGCTTCAAGATGCTCCATTTTACATGTAGCTCTTCCAACAACAGGAGAACCAATTAAATGTCAGCATCCATGATGCAAAATGACAGTGGATACTGACATCATGTGATCTGAGAATATCAACAAACTCATGTCCTTTATCCCTCAAGTTTATTAAGGTCCGACTTTATGAAACTACAAATACTGGGGAAATGATTTTCCATCTGTGGATATCATATTTAACTGTATAAAGGCTACAATAAATTTTCTTTGACAATCAATTGACAAAACATGGGAGTTAAAGATGCCAACAGGTACCTGGATACTCTGGTACCAACCTGTTGATATTAACCCATGTAATAAAATGAACAACCATGTACCCGTTTAAAAACAAAACGTATTCCAAGTTCAGATTGAGACACAGAATAACGATTACAGTTCGAGGCTCGTGTTGTGTGCGCATTTATTCATCATCACAGGGGCTCATATGATTGCTTACAATTTACCTGTCATACATGTACTATATAATAATACAAAGGAGGACACTTCTCTCTCTTCTTGCACAAGCTATTTAAGAATCAACGCTGACATTTAAAGCTAGACCGTCCTAACTTCATGCCAGTCCATGGTTCATGTGCTATTTTTCTCGTGACTTAAACGAGCTTGTTTTGAGATCATGATGACATTAACTAGGTCAATACCTTTCATTGACAGCGACAGTTAGTACTGATTAAGAAATATTCAATGAAGTAAAATTTAAATACATACCGGTACTATAATTCAAATAAAAGAAAGCACAATATAAATGTCCGGTTTAAATAATGCCATTTCTGCCTCAAGTTTGTGGCCCTGGAGCAAATATTAACTGTTCAAGTCTGGGCTGCTGTTCACATGTTTGTTTACTGGACCTTTTTTATTAGCAGGAAACCCAAGACAGATATATTTGTCACTGCAAAGGCAGCAAAAAACTTTGTTAATGTAACATGCACTTCTTATACCATGTTAGGAAAATATGAAAAAAATGGACAACTATACAGAACCTAATTAAGTGAGTTTTGATCTGCAATCTGGGGAAATGTTTGTTGCAATCGATTAAAAGAGACCTGTGTTGATAAGATTATTGTTATGTATTGTCCTTTCTATAAAATCAAATAAAGGAAGTCTAAAAATTAGTTCAAAGGCATGCAAATCCCACCTGCATAAGGTCTTATGGTCACTATAGTGTCTCAAACTCAAACCATTTTATTTGACCAATCAGCATGGTTTCAAATGTTATGTACTTGACATCATTAAAGTACATATATTAAACAGTACTGTATCCAAATCATTTGTAAATGTGATCATGGAGGGTGAAGGAATCAAGTGAAAGGCAACTCGGTGAATGAAATAAGCTTTGCATCATGGATAGGGTTCAAAATGGTGAAGCAAGATTGAAAGTTTGAAGTGATCTCAAAATTGCTGAAATTTCATTATTAACTGGATGATGTTGATTCCAATGAGAGGTGTTTGTCATGACAATGTGGAGGGGTGCTGACACTGACTCTCCCATAATCAAATACAGATGGTAAATTCTGTAACAAACAAATCTGCAATGGAAGATAATTCCAACTGCAGCAATACAAGTGTCAAGACATGGATGTTGCTCCACCACTCCCCTATGCACAGGATGCAACAGAATATTTTAATATTGCCATACCGTACCCTGGACACCCAAAATGGTGCCTCTAAAAAGATCATGCAGTTGAGAAATCTAGATATTTTGTTCAATGCCAGAGAAATCATAGGGTAGCACCAAAAAAATAAATGATCTCCTTCCAAATGTGAATTGATATTTGTTAAGTGTGTCACAAACTCACAAATATTATCATGTTCTCATTTGCATTTCTTTTTTTTGTAACCTAGTTAAATTCATGTTTGGTAATGACTAACATTTCTGAATTTATTGTCTTACATTCTACTGTAACTAAATCTATGGATGTATCTATATATAATATCATTCTCATTATAACGAAGTAGTTGGGATCCATGTCTGCTGACTGTATTATGTACCAACATTTTTTTTTCTCCACAGCATGGTATTTATACATTGAATTACATTTGATAAAATTTTACAAAATTAAAAAAAAATATACCAATTTTTAGATTGCTTTCTTGCAACCCATACTGTTGTACATGTCATTAAAAGCAATGATTTGATGATATAAACACTTCATTTTAACAAACATACTTGCCAGTTATAATGTCTATATACAGCTGCATCAAGTTTAAAGTGATTAAAAATGTTGTAATCACTTGCAAAAAATGATTAAATTTATGCAGCTGTTCAAGCCAAAGCAGCCTGATGTTAAAAGCATCATTCCCTTATAATTAGGAGATCAAAGTCATATATTTGCCGCTTCTACAGAAAGTTGATCCTATTGAAAATGAGATCCCTGATATATAGCCAGCTTGTGCATTTACTAGAACTATGACAAAGAAAGTTCTTGAGAATGATGTTGATCAGGAGAGTATTCCTTTCGCTGACACATGTATTGGTTAGGCTTTTGATGAGGTCACTTTGCTTCTAGTATTGATCAAAAGGTACAACAGGTATTGATCAGTGATCCTCTTGTTACTACTCATCCTCTTTATTCCAATCACAGTGATAAATGACAATTACATGTTGTTGAACAAGAAAAAGATCCTGAGATCTCTTTGGTTTAGAGGGCTATTAGTGAAACTGAAGCCACAGAAGTACCTGTTTGCTATTTTGTAAAAATAGGGTTCTTATGAGAAAATGGAGACCACCTGCAGTACCTGCTGGTGAAGAGTGGTCATTGAGCTATCAAACCGTTGTTCCCAAGTTGTATAGAAAGGAAATTCTTTGTTTACCCCAGGAAACTAATTTGGCTGGTCATTTAGAGGTCAGTAAGACTTTACTCAAGATCTTGAATCATATTTATTGGCCAAAAATTAAAAGTGATGTTTGTAAATACAGTACAGCTCATGTGTATTTTCGCAACACAATGCATTGCAGTGGGGACTCTATCCTCTCAGTAGTTGTGTATAAGGGGATACCTCAGCCAAAACCCTATTTTGTATTAGGATGACAGCATGATTAACCCCCTTGAAGGCCCCCCATGTTAGTCTAAACAAAATACGAAAACAACTTCATTGAGGCAACAACATCGATTTCATTACTGATTACCTGTCAAGGATCTATCATTGAATCATCATCGTTGTCATACAAAATAGAGTTGGCTTAGATACTATCCCCTTATACACAACTACTGTGGTTTTTACTTGAAATCGCTGGCAATTTATATTTATATTTTACACAAAATTTGAGTGCCTTGTACTCCACTATATCTAACAGTCATATAAAATTTACTGCAATAACCAATCTAAAATATCCACCTTGTATAGGTCAACATCGGACATTTTATATCCTAACACAAATGTGTTGATGCCATCAGAGCAGTATCTTTTATCATCAAAATTACAAAGACCAGATTTTGTAATAACATCAGTCTCAATTTTATGACAATTTGATCATACTGACATCATCTCTACATAACTAGAAAACCAGTCTTGCGCAGCCTTATAATTATCAAATCCTATAACTTTACTGACTATATTTCTTTAGATTCCCTTAGCTCATTTCTTAACTTTATTACCAGCTAATTTTACACAGTACATTTTACTAAGCAATCCAATAAACTCAATGATAGGAACAAAGTTTTTGTCTAATCTTTAAATTTTCCTATTACTTTTTTATTGTCGTTGCATTGAAATCCATTGTTTTTTGGATAATACGAAAGATCAAACAGTTCTCTGTTATCGTAAAATTCTTGATCAATATCATCAGATTTTATCTTGTACATTAGCGAGTCAGTATCTGTAAGTATCAGCTCTGCATCAGGCCACTTATCTTGCACAAATCGTAATGAAATTGGTACATTAGCCATCTTGATATCTCAAGTACTGCCATTCCAGCATAAACTGGCTTATTTAAATTCAAGTTTTTCTTTCTTTGCCGAATGGCTACTAAATTTTCATTAAAAATTTTCATACTAACAAAATCATCAGATGCTACAAGTTTATTATGAAAGTTGTACATCATTGACGATCTCAATATTGACTTGCTTTCTGATGTTTTCCATGGTCTTGCCAAAGATGCTGTTGTTCATAAGCTTGAAAAAGTTTTCTCGAATTCTGTTTTGGCAGCTGCTCGTAAGGCTGTGTTTGAGTCTATATAACTTTTCATCCATGGTGACTGATTAAATTTTAGCACACGATGAGCTTTTCTTAGAAAAAGTTTGTGATCAACTGCTTGCTTAAGATTTTTATTGTGTAAAACGTATCTCCATTTGTAAAGCAGATTAGGAACTAATTTTTGAATAACAGATCTACCCTGCAAATAATTTCTGTTTTTCTGATAATAAACTCAAATCAATCAGCATTGATTCTGGAAAAAAATGGATATTCATTATGAGCATCATGAAGCTCAACAGGATAGTCAAGATCAAGATCAACACTGTTACTGTCTTATCAGTTTCATCAAAAAACTCTTTCTCACTGATCCACCTAAATCGACCAACTGGCACAGACTCTGACAATCCATAACCATATAAATTATTTGCATCTAGATAGGTTATAAAACTTGATGGTGCTGTCTTATTGTAGTCGTGTAAATATTTATTATTAGCCCTGGCATATTTTTTTGTTATGACATTTATTCTGCCTCGGATTCCACATTCTATAAAGTTGAACATATCTGGGTCTGTTAACAACTCAAGTTTAATTTTGCTATGTTTTAGTAATGCATCCCAGCTTAATCCGGGTGCCAAATAATAACAAGCTGGGTCGAGTCCGTAGTTATCAGCACTGACATCTCTGAAATTTTCAGATATATCTGCAAGCAACAGCACATCTGTGATAAGTTATAAATCATGATAATCACTTAAGTTTTTGCAGCCAAACAAGTCCCATATTGATCAAGCATAACCATAATCACCATCATTGACACTCTCGAGATTTAACCAAGAATAAAATTTATCTTTGTCAGGTAGACAGGTTTCATCAAATCTGCTCCAATCATCAAGATACTCATAAAGAAAGATACCTTTTAGTGTCAATAAACTTGATTTATCACCAAAATGTTCAGTCAAATTATCAAACTTACCGCAGCCTTTGGCAAGCTCGTCTAACGACACTGCCATAAACTGCAGACTATCAATAAATCTTATCTTGCCTAGTGTCACTGACATATACTTTTCTGTGTTATTTGGGATGCACTTTATTTTATCGTTATTAATTTTCAGATGGTTTATTATATCTTTATTACCGAATGCTTCAACTATAATGTGAGAATCATATCCTCTGAAATTGTGAAAGACAACAGGAACGAAATCCGGTGCGATATATTTTAAATTACATTTATCATGTGCTGGACCGTGATACTTTCCAGTTATATGGCAGTGATCTTTTACTCGATCTTGAGGCAAAAATGCCCCCTCACAAATATGGCATATTTCTGCTGTATTAAAATCAGCTTCTTGTTTTACTGTTATCAGTTTCATTTTTGGGGGGGTCTTAGCAAGTAGCATCAGGATAAAATCAATTTCGTTGATAAGGTTCCTTAGAAACCAGACAGCAGGATTTGCCCCACGATAAATCTTTATTGATTTTGATAGATGTTGATCAGCAGCACAAACAACTTTATATGCTGCTCCGCAAGGAAAATGTTCTTAAATTTTCTAGTCGAAGATTTGGGTTATTTTCTGTACCAAGCACTGGAAGTAGCACAGACTCAAAATCGGCGTAAATTATAAAAGGCTCTTTCATCTTGTGCCTGTAGTTTGTAAATTGTAACATTTTTTCATCTTCACCAGGCACAGATATCTTCTGTATGTTATAGCAGTATTTGAGATGTTGATCGAGATCCAATCACGATTTACAGCCGTGCAAGCACTTGAAACTGAAATATTTCTTTTCCTTATGCTTGTTATACTGAGCTCAGAATAGCTCATTAAAGTTCTTGATCCACACGTAATGATTTTTATAAAATAGAAAATTTACTGTCTGCTAATATGCTTGATCGCTGATATATCTTGGATATATATTTTGTTCATCATCAACACCAAATATATTAATACCTCCTTATAACAAGAGTTTATTTTGTTTCTCAAATTTTGGAATTTGATTTTCAGAAACAGGAAAATCAATCCCAGTAAAGTTCTGATTGTTAACATGGCCTATAATTTGATACTTGATAAGGATGATCTTGTGCTGGAAATAACGCTGACAGTATGGACCATTGAAAACAAAATTTATCACTGTTCTGAATATTTATACAACTTTCTGAGTTTTTGATTTTAGTTGGCAGCTCAACATATGAGCTACCTTGCAATGGATTATTATGTCATAGTGTGAAACAGTATTTCTGTTATTTTATTAAATTTCCAGCCTGAATCAGATGCAGTGTACTCATCTATTTTCTTCTATATCTCCTGAAATATATTATCTGACAGCAATATTAAATCTGTCCCTGTTAGAATTTGACTAGATTTTGATGTGATATAAGGATTGGCAAATTCTTTGCGTTGCTTAGCAGCAAGCTGCTCTGCAGCAAGGTGCACTGACGTATTCATCTGATTGACAAGCCTATCCCCAGCTTGCTGTTGGGATCCCAGAGATATATTTAGATTAGAAAGCTGAACATGAAACTGAAATATAATCTTTAGGCCCTTGTGTGTGGCAAGCTGGGATTTAATTGTTGGCTGAAGCAGATGATATAAGTTTGTGGCAGAGAAATTTACTAGCAAACATTTATAATCAAATCTCCAACTGTATCAAAACAAGCAAATACAGTTGTGACATTTCCAGGTTGATATCTTTCTGGTGAGAATAGACTCTTGTTTGCTATATCGTCCAGTTTCAACATTCTATATCTACTGTTTTATATTTCTTCAATTGAGTGTGCTGTGAAATTTGTCAGTTCAAGAACAAAATTGCTATTACTATAACATGTGCAAAACTATCCTTAGTGGACTCGTACCAACAGTTAGTGATCAGGAGATATCCTACAGTCATCACAAGTACAACTTCTATAAAGGAAATATGCTAGGAGTGGTGATTAATCTTAAAACTAAGGCTTTGTTTGGGATTCGAACTCCAGCTGGTTATAAGATAACAGTGAAAGGTGCCGATGATACTGAGTATACTGAAATGTTAATCCAAGACTTTATTTATTCGTTTTTTTTGTGAGGAGATTCCAATGGGGATGAGAGTCTATCAGGTAAATATATATATTACTGACAATAATATCGCCAACTTGTCATTACAAGACAAGTTTCAACCACATTCAATTTATGATATTTATGAGGCCATCAACAGAGGTGTTATCAGACATATTAAAACACAGAAAGTTGTTGATAATATTGATAAGTTTGGTTATCTTACTGTGATGACTGGTGGAACTAATACTAATTGGATTAATTGTAAGTCTCACAGGTGTGTGTTTGAAGTTTTTAATGGTTCAATTTCTAGTGGCTTAGTTATTGACCACCTTAACAACATCAGAGTTGATAACTGAACTGAGAATTTAGATCTTGTCACATACAAAGAAAATACATGACAAGGTAATGTTGGAAATCCTAACAATTTAAAAAATCTAAGACCGGTAGTCTCAACCAATACTGAAACTAACGAAGAAATGTCATTTCCTTCTATAACTGCAGCTTCAAAGTATTTTAAGATTAATAAAAATTCAGTCAGATGTGCTGCTGATGGTATCACAAAAATCCACCTTCTCAAAAACAAGAGGGGATAGAATCGTCTTTCATTATGAATCACTTGCTATTTAATATCTCTGCTTGTCAGACAGAAATCAATATTTGTGTTTAAAGTTTCCTTATCTTATTCAACTAGGATCTAGCCATATCAACCAAAGCATGGTGAGCAAGATAAAAAAAAATTCTGTTCTACTATAACGTTGCTATCGCCGTGTATCACCATATTATCTTAATAATCAGCATAAAATTAAAGTGCAGGGTGCAGAGCACCCCATACACTCCACTGCTAGCAGTTTATACACAGATCAATTTTCAGAATATTTCTCAGATCTTTCCTTGTCAGACAACAGTGAGCCCATTTGATGACATTGTCTCTATCATATCAAACAAAGATTTTTTTTATACTTCTCAAGTTCTGATAGCTCTGAATCTGTCACTAACACACCAAACACCAAATAAGGATAGTATTTAACGAGAAAAGTCACATACTTTTGTTCTGTTTTTTCATTATTCATAAATAGCTTGACAGCGTCAAATAACAGGTTTATATTTCAGATTTTAGCTCAGACGATGCCTCCTATTTCATCTGACATTTTATTACAGTAAATTAGATAAAATCCTTATGTATAAGATGTCCCAAACAAATTTGCTATTCACAAAAAGACTGTCAGATCTATACTATGATACTGATTGTGATACTGCAAAATGCAAACTTGAATCACATCAGGATTCAAAGAATCAGAGTGCAAAGCACTCCGAGTTTGAACTAGAAACACATATATTTCCTGTCATTGAGGATAAATTTGCTGATGAACCAGGTATAGTACCTCAAGACGAGCAAGTTTATGTCGCAGCAAAATCATGGTATAATGTAAAATATCACCTCGCTATAAAGATAAAAAAGTTTAATTTTGCTGTCTCTGAACATCAGATATACTGGGAGTTGTTAATGCCATTTATGAATCGTGGACAGTTAGAAGTTTATGGTAAAAAAATAATAATATAAAATTTAACTTTCTGCTTGCTAAGATTTTTAACCTGATGGGAGAGTGTGCACTAATAACAACATGAAGACAATATTTGATATCATTATGTAGGTCTGTGAAATGTAAGTCTGTCCTTTTAAAAAACAAAAAAATTTACAATGACTGGATCGCTAGCGATTTAATCAAAGATTTTTTATTTCACTAGTTGGTATCCAGCTATTAAAACTGTCTCCGTAACCTCTCCATTTGACCAAACTTCGCTTACCTTGTCTTGTTATCACTCGCTCAATGACAAATATATCCTGATCTGTCCACTGTAGCTCCTGTTCGTAAAAACTTCCAATAATTTCTTCTCCTAATGAGTCTTTCAGCTTATACATCAGAGGTATTGTAGTTAAAATTTTATCCACAACGAATACTTCCTTGGACCAAATCCTTTTTCGAATATTTTTTTTCACTAGTGAAATTCTATCATCCACGCTAAACTTGTGTCTTCGGTACATATTCTCGTTCACCAGTACATGATTATTAACTGCTTCGTTTGGTGACATTCCATGTGTTTTATGTTTAGTATTATTATAATCTGACACAATCTTTGGCAGATCAACATACCTGTTAGTGTTTTTGGCTGTGAGTTGTTTGTAGATCTTTTCTTTCAGTGTGCGATTAAATCTTGATGATGACACTTTTTCCTTCATTTCAGGTGAAATTTGATGATGTTTTGTTCCAGAAACTGCTTGAATTGCTTATTAAAAAATTCTGCTCTGTGATCTGTCCATACCTTATTCAGTTTTCTTTCAATGTTGATTATAATAGCTCTCAATGCATCAGTTATGGTTTTTCCTGCTTTATCTGTAACAGGTACACTACACATGTATTTACTAAAATTATCAACTGTATTCATTAGGTACATCTTGTTATCATTGTGCCATGAAATATTTGACATATCAGCTAGATCTATTGCCCATATATCATCAACTGAATTTGCAACAACTTTTCAACGAGGAAATTTTTTTTAGATCTGTGAAGTTGAGACGCAAGCATCTCCAGTGTGAGACCACTCTTATGTTCCATCGTCATAAAGTACATTTTTGGCAAGCCCAACATTATATTTAGCTCCAATGATACCTTGTGCTAGCTTACGATCAATTCGCTCTCTTATTCCAAAAGGTTTCATATTGCTTAGCTCATCAAGCATAATATGGTTGCAACCAGATTTATCATTTTCATTCTCATGGTAACATGTATCATGACGCATTGCGATTTCATCGAACAGATTGTACAGCTCTTGACCTTTTAACGGATTGTCATTTTCATCAAGGTGCTTATTGAGGTCCAATCGTGAAATGGCAGGGTCCATCCATGGCTAGGTTTTGGTAAATTGCCAATTAACTTATGAATATCTAAGCCAGATCCGATTACATCTCGCTAATTGCAATAAGTTATTATTTTATCCTGCTCTATACAGACAGCGTGGTCAGCTCACACATGTACATGCTTTGCTTGCAAACTGGCTTTGCATTTTTGTTATAATTTAATCATCAACTAAAATAGTATTAGGAATTCTTAACATTCCCTGATCTCCAGCTAATACCAAGTCACATCTGAGATACATACTCTTTTTTTTGCCACAGGCAGCACATATACTTTTCAGCATTAGTTTGTTACTCCTAGTTGTTTCCATGGTTTCGTCTGTATTTTCCGTTTTACTTCTGCACTATAAGCAATACGTGGTCATTTTTATATTTGCTTGTTGCATAAAATTGCAATTTTATTGTTTTCCAAGCTTGGTTTAGGTGTAAATTGTAATATAAATGCTTTGCATCCAGTCCAAAGGACTGGGACATTTGCTTGATAAACATAACACAATATCCACAAGCTACAGTCCAATTGGCTGAAGCTGATTAGACGAAAAGTTTATTTTTTTGTACTTTTGGGACACTTGCATCCTTGACGATAGCACGTACTGTTTGATAATATGACTTGGTGACAGCCCAAACAAATCAAAATACACTGTAGTTGTTTTTATAAAACGCTACCCAATGCGTGCCAGATCCATCATGAAATTTTGAATATTTATTACACAACTAGTTGTAAGTTCTCCAGGTTGAAGTGATAACTTGTCTTTAGAAAACACTCCTTGAAATCCGTTGATATCTTTCAGTTTATCTAAGATCTCAAAGTTGCTCAATGGAGCTACCTCCTGGTACTGAGTAGCATTAGTCCTCTCCGATGTCCTATCCCCAGCAGATTGGGAAGTAGACTTCCAGCTATTCCTGCTAGCAATGGCCCTATGAATCCACCTTGGACTGCTTTCTGGTTTGTCTTTGTGGTTCCCTTCTTTTTAGTTGTGTACGTTTCGTTGCAGTTTTATGTTTGCCAGGCATTTTTTATTTATAATTGTTAGACAAAATCACTAGATTACTGTTTGATACCGTCACCGTCACCGGACACAGCCTTCTCTGTCGCCCCAGATATCGCCCCCAAAGCAGCAGCTATCCCTAATGTACTGAGTACTGGCAGTAATTTGGGCAGTACCATTTTTGCAATAATTGCTAGTACAGGTCCCAGAAATCCTACACTTATTTCTTTACTTCGAGACATTGCATTAACTTGCACTGCTGATATATTTAAAATAAATGGCTTGCGCAGTTGCATTTTATTGATTTGCCGCTGTGTTAGCATCAGTTTTGCTGGCAAAACGCCAGTACTTGGGGTTCCTAAATCTATCTTCAGCGAAACAGACTGTTGTTTATTGATAAGCGTGTTAGTTTTTTAACTTGTCCCAGTGACAAGTTAGTTTCATGTATAATATATTTCACTGTGTTTTATTTTTCTTCTGCTGGATAAATTTTATACCACAGTCATTCTGCCGCTTGTTAGTGGATCAATACATTCCACTGCTTGCTAAAAGATAAATACATGTCTGTTGTAAAAGTGCAGAACACCTTGTAGTCAATCTGGTTAGAAAATCAATACATTCCACGTCTTGTCTGTTAAAATTGTAATGCTTGTATTTAAACTTAGACACTCATGCTACCCTTGGTAGCATCAATTGTCAAGAACCTATCAGATACAATTATGCATAACCGTAATAATTAACAGCTGGCATTTGTCAAAGTGTCCATATAACTTCTATATCTGATGTCAATCCAATAGCTCGTTTGCTATGCTTACTGACATCAAAGTGGAATATTGGATAAAGTGTTCTAACTCTTCTACTGAAATTTGACATCCACTGTCAGCATCCTGATAGTTTTTGCATGGCCTCCATAAGATACATATATGCACGAGTCACATTTCTATCAAATAATGCTGCAGCATTAGCTGCAAAGTTACATTCGATTGCTCGTTCTGGATACTGTTTAGAATTTATTCTGACAAATATTCATCTGACATCTGGACTATCAAAAACAGAATTGTTTTGAAGCTGACTTCCACATCTATTCTGCCACTGAAACACAATAAATACACATCTTGGTAAATGTTCGCTTGGCGCTGTTGTTGTCCACATGTGTTATCAGTCAAATTTGGTATTGCTATTTGATAAACTTTGTTCTGCATAAATGTGGTCAACATCACCTCAAGTTCGATTGTTTTATCGATAGATATAATGACACATGGCATCCACAGCACCAGTTGTGAAATTACAAACTGTGCATCATCAACACCTGCAGAGTGCATCAGACAATTGTTCTGATCTGCTTGGTCAAGTATAAGTGTATGTTTGATACCATGAAATACTTGGTTATAGTCTCTGCAAAATCCGAATATTGTTCTAAGCAGCAGCATCGTAGTTATCTGATGTGAACTAGCTGCGAACTTTCTTCCTTTAACATAACCTTCGTTGTAAAAAAGTGCCTTTTTTATTATTTCGTTTATGATTACTAACATTGCAGTTCCATTATCCGCGGCTCCAGATGCAGTAACTGCAAGAATATTACACGCGTCTGTCAGCGAATCTCTTACTGCAGCTTCAGCTGCACCTGGTGCATCAATTCCAATCACATCACCGATATCAATAAGAAAAGTTCTAACAAAAACTAAATTATCATTAGCATTAGCTGTATCTGGAATATTGCCATAATAAATAAACTTGTTTGAAACAGCATATCCATCTCCAGTATATTTAAACCAAAGCATATTTGTTGCAACAGATCAAGTGTAGTAGTCGCTAAGCGAAATGTTAAAATAGTACCTGCTACTGGCAAATGCATGGGAATATCTTCTACGGTTTGATTCACAAGTTGATATCTAGTGCTTCTGAACAAACTCCAACCACTGTTCACGAGTGATATACAAGTACCAGCAGCAAGATTACCACCTACTGTTGTTCATATACTTCCTCGTACTTCAAATACAGCTTTATGTGGTAGCAGAAACACATCCTCGTTTCTTGTATTAAAAGTCTGTATGCCTGTTTTGTTAGGTTCATTTGAGTTTTCATCGAGGTATTCAACATACTCAAATTTTGTTGTTATCTGTTGGTATTTCCTCAGCCAGGTCAAGGTAATTTTTTGAGAGACATTTTTTATTAGTAATTGTTGGGGGGGTGTGATTTAGATTTTTAACGTAGCTTTAACAATTTTTCTGTCATATCGATGTCTGCAGTGTGACAGTTTATAGTGAAGTTTACACTGGGGCATCATGAGACGTGTAGCATGATGTCCCACCCAGTCACATTATCCTCACACCAGGCCAACCAGTCCTAACACTAACCTCTTAATGCTCAGCATCAAGCAAGGCAACTGTTAGTACCAGTTTTTAAAGTCTTTGGTATGACTTGGCCGGGGTTCGAACCCACGACCTCCCGCATCTGAGGTGGATGCTCTAACCACTAGGCCACCAGAGCGGTTAGTAATTGTTAGACAAAATCATGAATTGCTCTACAGTCTGAGGTTGTAAAAGTAACCCACTAGAACGCCGCAATATCTGGTCGAGTGCTAGCACTCCGAGGTCATGTATTAGTTACTATTTTCTAATAATTTAATAATTTTTATCAATGCCACAGTAGTTTTTGATGTTGGTGATATTTCAGAAATTGCTTGTTTTATACCCCTATCGCTTGGCACCGACACCATTGGCAGACACTTTGTGGTCCACCCTTAATTTTATCAACAATCTTCTGTCCAACAGATGAACCTGCCACAGATGAGGCCGTGGTGGCAAAAATTTTGATGCGTCTAACATGATAGGTGCTATTTTTGTTTGCAATTCCAGGTACATTTTCAATTATTTTAGATAATATATTTCCAAAGAAAACTCCTACGATATTTCTATGATAAATTTTTTGTTGTTTCATTTTGTTATACAAAACTGTCTGATAAAATTGACTTTGGTGAGCTAGCTCACTGTGATTGGTTAACCAATCAACCTCAAGTGCAGATATGATACAATTTCTTTGTTGAGATCAAGCCGTCGACCTGATTGATCAGTCAGCATCATCGTGATAGAAGATATTTGATTTTTGACACTGACAGGATTGTAGATTATCTGTCTTGGATTTACTTGCATTAGCGATCCTGGTGGTATATCAGAATAAAAACTATAAATAGTTTGTCCTTGCCTACCTCGTGTGGAATATGATCCAGTTGCAATAGAGCAGTTTACTAAAATCACATTTACATCTGTGACATTGACAGCTGATTCATATGATACTGTTGCAGATCCATACTGTTGTTTATTACATCTGAGTAATTATCTGATTGTGTCATGGCTACTGAGATTGAAGAATAAGTTATTTTTAAGTGTTATTCTTGATTGTAATGTGTTATAGCTTGGAATGAGCTCAAAATTATCTGATGAAATACCGCTGCTGCCAGCAGTTAGAAGATATTTTATCGTTTTGTTGAGATCTGTAACGTTGTAGGCACCTTGATTTATCTTAATAGAGTTCCAATCGATAACATCTACTGTTTTTACTCTGAACTTAAAATCATCATTAACATTAGTTTTCACATTTACCATTGCGTGCAAAGCAGTAGCTGATACTAGTCCTATTCTGCATTGATTTGGAGATGTTTGTGTCCCTGTGTCAAGTTCAATTGGTTGATTATAAATAACAGAGAAGTCTGCACTGTCTGCCTTAGTCTGTGATGAATCAAACAGTAATGTAGTTGATAACATTCCTATCTTATCTGATAGATAAAATTAAACTTCTAGCAGTTTGTGCTTTGCGGTTAGCAAATTAATTCACTGCGAATCAAATTGCGATAAGATTATTGTGTAAAATATAATATTTGTTGGATCTTAGATAACTGTTTGATCTAAGATTATCTAAAATTTCAACAATTTTGTTGTCGATTCCTGTGCTCGTATTTCCAGCCTCTTTTGATGATATTACTAGCATCAGTTGATCAACTATTTCAATGGTCGAGTTAGAGATCTTTAGACCTTTACTGGATCACCCTTCACGAATATGTTTATCATGAATTGATTCATAATTATCAAATAATCTTCTGAATGTCTATGATTTATTATCTTTTTCTCTAATCTATATTGTATAGCAATATACAACATAACACCAGCAATAGTTCCAGCACACATTTTGTTATACGAATTTAAAAATTCTTCATGGGCTCCTGCTTTGTCAATATTTTCTTCAGCTTGTTTGCCTGTTTTACCAATATCTTTAAACTCCTGAATAAAATTATTATATTTATCATCTGACCATCTGCAAATCTGATGAGCATTATGCTGATCTTTATCTTATTTATCTTTCAAAAATTTTTTAAAATCTTCATCACTTGTTAGTTCTCACGCAGATTTTTTATAAAACCTAATTTGATCCTCCTCTGACATCTTTGTGACCATAGTATCAGCAAAAGCTTTTCTTTCCCTTGCTAACTCTTCATGTCGCCTCAGTGACTGAGATATAAGGTTTTTTAGTTCTTTGGGATATCCTATTCGCTCAACAATATCACAGAAATATCTGGCTGTTTGCCAAGTACAGCTTTGGTCACTGGTTTAAAAAGTCTAGCAGTTTCTTCTGTCATTTGCATCAGTCCTCAACATTCCTGTTCAAACTTCTTTTTAAATGCCGCCCTCATCGCAACAAATTTCTTTAAAACCTCTAATTCGTTTCGCGTCCATTTTTCATTTTATTTATTTTTGTTAGAATAATTTTAGATTTTGACTGAAAGACTAATTTTCAGATGTTTATCATTAGATTAATTTCACAGTCCAAAAACCTATCCATTCCACATCTGAGCATACGATTTTGATCTCATGCTAGCTTATCAAATAAAAAGAAACTGTGTCTGCCATTACCAGTTTCATCGTGATAGAGCTCAGCAAATTTATCTTTTAATATGTCTCCGCACTGTTCTCGGGCTATGTTTTGTACGTCAATATTGTCTAGTCCAGAAAACAGTATAAAACAGTCTATATTTTGCCTGATAAATCGAACGATATTGAAGAAGCCTTGTGCCAGATAGACTACATTACATTTTCTGTTGTGTGACAATGAAAAATACGATTTTATCTTATCCATCTTGGCGTTGCTAAGGGGAATGTCATCAAAGACAATTATTTTATGTTCGTCTGAATCTACCCTGGCAACTGGAATTAAATCTTCAAGATGTTTTATGATAAATATATCGCCAACACGTAGTTCATTTTTTAGTTTTTCATTGTAGTCGCTAAGCAGCTCGTATTTATCCTGCTGTGGATTGATCGTGTAGATATAAACTCAATCATAGTTGAAAAGATTGTTAAGTAACAGATTCATCAGAAGGTTAGTTTTGCCCGATCCAGTTCGTCCTACTATCAGATAACGACAATCTGGTAGGTCGTGGTTATGTTGATGTTTAATTAACTGCTCTATGTCCAAGTTAATTATGCTCATTCTATACTAGGTATTCACAAATTTTATCAGGCGGTCAAGGTTAAATTTTATCAGGCGGTCAAAATTAAATTTTAATGTGCAGTAAGAAATAAGAATGAGCTATTACACAAAATTTGGTATGTTTATTGACAGCTCAACAGAAGATAAAACTACAACCACTACGGCTGGCATATATTTAACAAATTATATAAAAAATCTGGAGATACAATCACGGGCAATTTAAGTATGTCAGGTCAGCAAGTGCTAGACCTTGAAACAACATATCCACCTATCAACGCAGATAACTCACAGGCAGTTAAGTTTTGCCCAACTTAGTACAGTCAGCAATAGTAAGTTATCACTGATAGGTGAAAAGATGACCGGAAATATCATATTATTTAATTTTCTGTTTTCTTACTGTTTTGCCTAATTCAGAATTGTGTATAACTTGATCGGACCCTTACAAGAATTGAGCATTCATGGGTTGCTGTAACACTACCTCTCCCTTTTGACTCAATTATTGTTTGTTTATGTATTATTGCATTTGACTTTTTTATATCAGTGCACCAGTAATTATGTTTTTATTTTGCCTTGAAATTATAAATACCTAATTCATTAAAATATTATCCCAGTATGACAACAATGAACAACAATAGGATTTGATTCAATGCTCCCAATTTAGTTAGTGAGCTTATTTACATAATGATGCCACATGTGCATTGTAGGTTTGAACACGCTGAATGAAAAATACATTCCGCTGAATGAAGAACATCCCTTGAATTCGAATCATGGGCACCAATGCACTAAACTTTAATGATAAATCCAAAATACAATAATGAAGTTTCAGAAATAATGCTTCGAAAATTATGCTAATACCATAAAAACTGAGTTGTAGTTTGCTTTGATATAAGTGACCTTACACCTCGTTTTACTATTAATATTACAAAGTGAATGGCAATTACACATCAAAGTACTTGTAGAGTTGCCGGTCAAAATTCCCTCTTAACCCAAGCCTGTTTCAGGGTTTAAAATGATTAACTGGCCAGTATTGCTGTTGGAAAACAAAAGACAAATCCGCTAATTAGAAACAAAGGAGACACTGAAACATCCTGCTTTCCATTGTGTGGAAAATTATGATTTACAAACGTAAAATAGATTGATGATGATCTTAGTTGATCTATAATCAAAATTTTAGCCTTTATTATTACCATTCTTTCATGAACATGTAACAGTTATGCTGGTTGTGTCTTGCACAATTCAAGGTGCGTACCTTTTCATAAAGATTACCTCAGTTGGTAGCATCGCTTATATCATTGAAAATGAGTAACAAGTGAGCGTATGGATAAACATAAATGAAACAGCTATTACCGACTAGCTGAAATATTATCTGGAAGAATGGGATTGGTAGAAAAAAATCAATAAAGCAAAATCTGCATCTGTTTGGGAATAAACAAAGATAAATGTGACACTAGGCACGATTTGCACTATGTAAGTACTGTAGATTATAGAACAGCCTGGTCTTCCAGGTAAACTTGGCCTGGCTCGTGAATTATGAAGCCTTTATTTACCTTTATTTAAAAAATAATAAAAGCAATCATAGTAGTTTATAACAATTTAATAAGTGTTGGGACACAGAGAATGTATTTTTTTTTACATGCATATATGCCTTAGGACACGGAAAATATGATCTTTTTTAGTGTCCCAAGATTTACAGCCCTTATGGTAATCAATAAAAACATCTTAAAATCTTTAAAGTTTAGACCTTGGCCTGCAGATAAGCCGACCCACCTTCTTCCAGGCCTTTATTTTTTTCCTAAATTGTTTGGCTTATAAGCGAGTATATACAGTACATGTATTTTTCTCATACACACAAAAAAATTCTTTCTTAAAAGTATGAAAAAACGTAAATAGTTGATTATCATTTTGGGGAACAGATCACATATGAATAATACAAGATGATCGTGGCATGGCTCCTGAAATTTTATATGTATTTTTCTCATACACGAAACAATAGTTTTCTCTTCTTAAAAGTACAACAAATAATGTGTAAAAAGTTTATTTAGGAATCACACAGGCCTTCGCCAATGTTGCAAATTGTGATTTTTTTCCTTATTGGCGGCAAAATATACCATCTGGCAATTTTTTTTTGTTGGGTGACATTGTTGGCTGTTTCAACTTGTATATACAACCATTGGTTGGGAGTGGAGAAATTCAAAGGCCCCATGAAAGGAAGCCACAAACTTGATATAAAATGCACTGAAATTTATTGTTACATAAACAAATTCTTTGTCCATATTGACAAACCATCTTAACAGTGCATTGTTATATCATAATCCGCTTATGTTGACATCTAGCATGATTACTGTATGTTGTGAGATATCTGCTTTTTTTGTGTTGACATTTCTGTCAGCGGAGATCAACCGGATGAGGCATTATCTCATAATCTATCTTTTGTCGGATTTTCGGCCGCTCGCTAGTAATTAAAATATTTACATAGGCTGACATTTGTATGTGGATGATAAGTAAATTCCTCTTCTTTTCACTCAGAATTAAATCCTTCAGAACGCTCACATTTTCTGTAGTAATCCCTGTCATCTGACCAGAACACCTGCATCTCTATTGTCCGTTGACCCTTTTTAAAATTTCTGATGCATGCATGGAAGGCCACATCACTCCTCTACCACAAACATAAAAAACAAAACAAAACAAACAAAAGAAACAAGATCTTACTTGTTGGTCTATTCAACAGGCAGGGAGGAACAGTAATTACAATCAACCAACTGACGGCCAATTCCATTTTTTCAAGATGTACCCTGATAAAATAGTTTGCTGAAATTTCAAAGAAAACAGATTACCTTTGAAGCACCAATTGTTATGAAAATGTACTAAGCAAATGGAAAAAAAAATCAGTCTCAATCACACAATACAATTATTTGATGTTGCCGCCACAATAAGAAACAGGCATTTGTTTGGTTCTCCAAAGCTGTCCTTTAGCGGACTTCAATAATACATGCACCCTTCATCAAAGAAAGCCAACTACAATCTCCAATAAAAGCAAAGAATCTTTCTTCAAAGGAAGTCAGTACCAAACTTAAATAAAAACAATGGAATCTGATGAATTGTTTCATTTTCCAACGTGATTGGAACACGTATTATTTTGCCATGAAAGTTCCATTTTGCAGGAAAAAAGTTTATGTTTACAAACGCTACCAACAGTGGCTTAAAATGCAAACTAACTTTTACTGACTTGGGATGTACTGAAAAGTAAATGTGCTTCATCATTCGTTATGCGATTGTGCTATTTTTTTTGCCTCTGAATTCAGACCTATATGACCTGTGACAAAATTACTGAATATTTTAAATCTGCATGTGCATATTTTCGATGGAATTACTTCTACTGTGGATTCAATGTATGTGATGAGATTCGCAAGTGAGTACACTGTGTTGATACTCTATTCATGCAATACACTAGACATGTATATATAAAGAGTATACACATATATGTACCAATGTGTGGTTCTCTGAATAAAGTAAAATATTACATATGCCTTCTCTGTTTTCACTACAGGTGTAGTTCTCGTTTAATATGCATCGATTTAAGATGGTAACTGTGCCAATGAAGCACGTATTTTTGTGCCAGCATTACCTAACCCCCCTGCCCCACCCCAAATTTTTTGGGGTACAAGCATCATTTTCTTCAGCTAACTGACCTGGTTGCTTATAACATGGCTCAGTCTATAACATGGTCAGATTCTATGGCTCCCATCTACTGTGTTATAGCGGGATCACACTGTATTACATAATCTTCATTAGAACTAGGATATGTGTATAATCATCTGATGATGATGTAGATAAACTGGTGCCTCTCTCTCTCTCTCCATAAACCTCTAAAGAGCATGTTTGATGGGGTTTTACACAGTAAACGGTGCCCATATGACAGAGACCAAGTCCATGCCGCAGTGGTCATCATCGACGAATCTGTGATAAAGCATATTGTACAGAGAGCAATTCTCACTACCAGCTGCCAAGTCAATTCTGTCAGGCTATGTGGAGAGATGGTAGAGGGTGTTTTTGGGGATGAAAACCCAATAAGAAGATACCTAACACTCATCTGCAACTCATTCCTCCATTCAGTGAACCAAGTAGCAGAATAATCGCAGATTGTGTGTTGGTCCCTTACCTAAGATCAAGTCTGGCTATCAATATTTGTTGACCATAATGTGTGCATCCAAGATTTCCAGAGGCAATTCCTTTCTGGAATATCAGAACTAAAACCATAGTAAAAGGTTTTAAACACTGTTTCTTTACTCAGTTTGGTCTACCCAAATCTGTCCAATCAGATCAGGGCTCAAATTTTAAGCCTAGAATTTTCCAATAAGTTATGCATGAATTAGGAATCCAGAAATTTCAGTTTTCTGCCTATCACCCTGAAAGGCAAGGGGCTTTAGAAAGATTTCATCAAACTTTGAAAAATATGATTTGGTCAATTGTTTTGATAATGGAAAAGATTAGCACAAGGTGTTCATTTACTGTTATTTGCTGTTAGGGAATTGGTTCAAGATTCGTTAGGATTTAGTCCCTTTGAACTAGTTTTTGGACATACTATCCATGGACCACTGAAGTTGTTAAAAGAGAAATTTCTTTCAAATGAAGATACAAAAATTAATCTTCTTGACTATGTTTCTAATTTTAAATACAAGTTGTCAAAGGTTTGTCAGGGTTCCTGCACCAAAATGATTTTTATTTTCAGGATTTTTTGAAGATTTTTAAGGAGAAAATGACAAATTTCAGGAGCCATTTTGAAAGTCTGATACTTCCATTAAAGACACAATAATGCAGTTTTAATCATATATATAATCCAAAATGAAATGAAAAATTTATTCCATTTTACAAATAAAACCTTTTCAACAACTCAATGGATTATTTAGTTTTATACAGCACATCAGGTACTGATGTAATACAATGATTGTTGCGAAATCATTCACTGCAAAGCTGCAGCGGAAAAATAACATATTTTCTCTAGCAAACTTTTAGTTGAGCTTTATAATATAAAAATTCCAGGACATTTTATGAAAACAAAGGTAATTTTCAAAGAGGTTTACAGGATATTTTTGTTGAATTCAAATTCCAGTTGGATTCCAGGACCTCATAATAAAAATAATCAGGAGGACGCAGGAAGCCTGACTTGTAAAGTCAAAACTAATCTGTACTCTACGGAGTCAAAAATGAAATTAAAGTATGGTCACAAAAATACGAAGGAAAAGAATTTTAAGCCTTGTAATAGAATTGTGACTCTCTTGCCCTTATCTCAAAATCCTCTTCAGGCTATGTACTATGATCCTTACACAGATGAAAAGAAAGTAAGTGATTTAGACTGTATCATCATTACTCCTGGGAGACAAAAACAAGAACAATTTTGCCATATAAATATGTTAAAGGAGTATGATGATTGAGATAGCCAGGTTTATCATGCAGTCAGTTTAGTTGTATGTATCCAAAACAGTAAGAATTTATTCCTGCAATAACATCTGGACAGAAATCAATCATTTTCTGTTGCTTCTCACTCTTTTCTGTTACTTATTTTAAGACCACAGAGTTGTAAGGGCTGTTCCATTAAAACAATGATGGGACCCGGGGACAGCACTTTTAAAAACATATGCCAGGGTAGTTAGCTTTCAAAATTATTTCTGTCCCTGGTTGTTTTTTCATTAACATTGTTTCCATAGGTGGTAGACATAACTTGACTCTAAAAGTGCAAGCTAAACACAAGCAAAAGATCCTACTTTAGATATTCTGTCATCAAATTTGTATTTTATGTAATGTATACATTATTTCACTGAAGAATACTTTTGCCAGTCTTGGGTGTATCTATTTCAATTACTTGGCTTGGGCATAGACTATAAAGCATTCTCACTGATCAGCTCAGCTATGACTAGGTCAAGGAAAGCCTACCACACGATGCTGCATTTCTAGTTTTACTAATCATAAACAAAGGGACAATCAGTGTCTTTATTTTCTTAACCATAAGGAAAACTAGCCGATTTTATAATAAATCTCCTTACAAAATGAAAGTATAAATTCTGCGGCCATGTTAATTTTAGTCTTGTGAGACTTGGTTTGCATCATTTGGATCCAATACAATGTGCACTGTGAAAAGAACCAAATGCAGCCTGATTATGACAGTAATGGCAGTGACACTTTTTCGACCATGGAAGAAGTCATTATTTGGTTGAGATAACAGAGCCCAGAGAAATAATTTACCACCTTAGAGGTAAGTTATTTTTTCAGCAAGCAAATCAAACAGTGGTAAAAGACTAATGAAATTCCATTTATTCAATCATTATGAATGTTGTTGTCATAGACACTCATTGCTGTCTGTCAAAAACCATTATAACAACACGTATTTCTCTTCATCCAATTAACTCAAGATGACCGACACACAGAATCACAAGGGGGCAGATATCAAGTTAGTTACCTTGTGTTAATTGGTTGAAGAGGTATTTACCAGTTTTCTTTCTATGGCCAACAGAAACAAATGCTTCTGTGGAATGTAGTCTCTGTTGGAGATTTTAACTCCAACATTCAATCATTTCAAGTCCAGTTCCAATAAATAATTCCGAAGTTTTGGAATACAGCTTCACAAAATTTGATTATTCAACAGTTATCAGAAGAAAAATCTGATTGGTGATGCTTTAAAGTTGGAATGGAAGCAGTGCAGAGCATAATAACATTGGCATTACCATTGCATGTTTGTATGAAGTATCTTATGTGACAATTTCAACGGACTAGTTTCATGAATTTAGTTGCATTAACTTTGTTTAATTACTGTGACATTTAAAAGAAATCTTGGAACTATTGTAATAAATGGCAATATAAGGAAAGGAAGTTAAATTTTAGAACAAAAAAAAAACAATTATCTTGAAACCAATGAATCGGTGAGTAATAGACCATTGCTCACCCAATTTTCCAGTTATTTCTGCATAGAAATGTTACTATGCATACCTAATTAAAGCAACTGTCAGGTTGCTAAACTTTTGGACAGTACACCAATTTATTTTATATGTTGTTGTTGTTGTTGTAGGGTTTAACGCCATTTTTCAGCACACAATAGGCTATACATGGTGGCCAGTATTAATGGTGGAGGAAGAACCTGGGAAAACCCCGGAAAGAACCACCAACCCACGAGAAGCTACTGGCAAGCTTTCTCACATACCCACATTGGCCAAATCCGAGACTCGAACCCACGCAGATAGAGGTGAGATGGCAATGATCCATAACGGATAGCGCTTTAGACCACTCTGCCACTCGGGGCCCCCCTTTTTGGTATGTTCATTATCTCCAAATTATAAATAGCATATAACACAATTGCTGCTTTATATGCCTATTGTTTATTCCCTTGAATGATTTACATAATAAATACACCAGGTGTCTTTCGGGGTTCACATGTGTTAGTTTCAGTGGGAATTTTATGTTGGCTTTGGATTAAACTTTGTTTTGTTAGGGACTGTCCATTTAGTAAGTACACATGGAGGAGGGAAGTTTGAATATTTGTGTGTGTGGGTGTGGATAAGACCAGGTAGTACACACACACCTAATAACATAAACTTTATTAAAGCTACAATAAAACCTATTTGCCTTAGCTAACGACAAACAACCTATAGTCTTTGCACACCTTCCAATTTGTCTGTACCCACTTACCAATTTTAAAATTGAAAAGCATCAAGGAAATAAGTTACAAATAGGTGCAGTACATCATTTTCAATTGGCCAATGAGAGGTCAGTCAACCATTCAGCATATTGCACTTGCACATTAAGCAGGTGTGATCATGGCCATACAAGTCGAGCAAAAAGAGAGAAGTGTCCTCCTTGTAGTTATTTATGGTACATATATAACTGACAAGTAAACTTTAAGCAACCAGATGAGTACCTGTGTCTTTTCTGGTTTACAGGAAGGTTAATGCATGGCAGTCAAAACTGTTTGTCTGCTTCCAATATTTGCAATGTACAGTTGTAATATTTCTAAAGATAGTGAACAAATAAAAATGTAATTCCAAAATTTACAGAATTTGGGAGATTATCAAACACAGTGAATGATCACATCTGTTGCTTGAAAACAGGGACTCACCCATGCAAATAAGGAGATCGTGTTACTAAAGAAACTTCAGTTTGATTCAAATTGCAAACAAGCTGAGTGTTTGAAGGGGGATACTAAGCAAAAGCATATGTATGCACTGGGAATGGGGTTGAAAAATACATCGTGCAATGCGAGGTGGGGTGGATCAAAATTAAGACTGTTTGCATACATACTAATTGGACAGCCCCTTATCTTCACCTGGAATAACAACTCTTATTAGACCAGCAATGATGATGAGACAAAATAGTTCTAGTCTTTGAGGTGTTTATAAAATGTAAAGATTGGAATGGCTGTATGAAATTTTAATTGTTTTTACAAACTTATTAAACAATTTATTTTATTTTAGAGAGTACAAAATGTTACTGTCAGAAAAAATAGGAATTTTGCCGTATTATTAACAACTGAAATTTTGATAATGGGTAATCCCTTGCAGTATTTATTTAATCATTGGACATATCATCACACCATGCTGTTATTCTCTGGTACACACACACACACACACATCATTTGAGCTAAAGGTAAAAGTCCTATTACCCTCCCCCCCATCAAGGCCAACAAGGGCAGGGCACTTTATTCCAATGTCTTGGTGCTAAATCACATAAATAACCAGTTTCAGCAATCAGCAGCAAATATAAGAAATTGTTTTCTTAGATTCCTAGAAATTCTTATTGGTCATTAGAGTGGTCTTCCCTTTTCAAGATGTTCTTAAATGTTTCAAAATATATCTGCTCCTTCTTTCTTAAGCTAGATGACATTTTATTGCTTTTTTCAGACAGAAATCCAAGAAAGTGTCAGTACTGTTACATCAAGCAACTTTGTGCTGGACCAATTGGTGACTTTAGTACAAACCAGCTTCTGTTCATATTGACAAATAAGATTCAGAAGCTGAACTTATAACTGAGGAAGAAACTCCCTTTAATAATGCAAGCACTGCTCTTAAAAATGGCCACAAAATAGCGTTCAATACTTAATGCATAAAGGAATAATCCAGTCAACAGATACAAAGTCAAACAGTGCTGTTTTATTTAGTTATGTTAGTAAAATGTACAAAATGTCTTAAGTTTTCTTTGGAATGATTTCCTGTTAAAAAGTTTACAATAAAAATCGGTATGTGTATGCATCTTACCAAAGGTCTGTATGGTGTTACTCTGATTCCAGTACCAATCCAATTGGTGAAGGGATTAATGTTTACAATACAATTAGTGTTGACAGGGTCTTCTTCATAAGCAAGTAGTTTTAAAAGCCATGCAACTTGTACATTTGCATGTTATGTCACATGTAGATAAATTACAATTAACAGTGCATTATCTGACATATATTTTAGTTTCTCGTTCACTTCTGCTGAAATGTGGGGTCACATTTTGGTATCATAACATGAAATATAGTTACAACACCGGCAACCATTATAGATCACAGACTGATTATGTTCAGGATTTAAGTGTCTTAGGGGTTATCTGATGTAGTTCTAATTTTTAATAATGCTTATCAGTTCTTTTACAGGTAAATCTACCTCTGTGAGCCCAAGGCAGTAAGGGATTTCCTGAAAAATTTGCCAGTTTTAACAAGATCCTACTTTGAATTTAGAAATTATGAATCCCTTAAAATTGTCATGATGTAAAATGTAAGAATAAAAGGTTTACTGGTTCTACTGTTATTTCTGTTACTTTGTTTTAACAGTTTAAATTACCAGAGTACATTTTCAGAGTTGAAAGTTTGTCATTTATAGAAGCCATTTATTGATGTTTATGGAATTTCAGACTGAGCATTTGTCATTGTTGTAGATGTTAGTGTCATACATGTAACTTAAGTCCCAACATGTCAATTATCCTGAGCATTCAGTTTAAAATCATATTTTATATGATTTGTTGCCATGAGCCTGTTGCTATGATCTAGGTACACGTCCTTGTATTTGTGATCTGTAAGATAACAAATGTGGATGTAGATACAAGGGATAGGGTCAACATTGCTTGTGTTAGCTTCATTTCAGATGGAGATGTCATGAACAAAATACTGAGTTCAAAGTTTGTTGGTTAACTTTACTGGGTCTCAAATTACATGTGGTCATGCATATTCTTGACAAACTTGAATTTCTTAAGTTTGGACAATTTATTGTCTTTATCTTGTAAAAGACTGGAACAACATTTTAACAATAATGTAAGAAATCATTTTGTTAATATATTTTGAAATAAATGCTAAATTTAATGCTGTTTTGAAGTATTACGTACACCCCTTCCCAAATATAAATAATAAGGCATACAGAACAATGCATAACTTAGTAGAAATATTGCAGATAATGTAGATCAGTATATGATAACCTTGTCTATGTCTTTTAATCTCCTACAAACGGGATTATAGAGTGGTCATAGAATGGCATTTATGGCAGAGGAGTGACTGTCCATGCTAATGGCATTTCAGATGTGCTAAACGTTATTCAAAAGAGAAGATATAAAGATGAATGTAGACATTGTAGCAATCCAATATGCACGTCATGGCTTTATAATATATACCTAGGCATGTTAAATACTCTTTCACCACAGCCATAACAACTTTTATAAGCACCAGTCATAATTCAAATTTGCCAGTTATTGACCTTCAGCCAGAAATGGTAACTCGGTCTGACAGCCAGATTTAGGTTTGTATTTTATATCAGAACATTCTGGCTATCTACAGTCTGGCAATGGACCCAGCCCTTGTCCACTATGACTAACATAAACATGATGACTCAACTGGAGCTGGTCTGCTGGAGATAGTCCAACAGAAATGCACATTAGATTTAGAACTATCTTGAATACAATCTTTACCAAAGTAACATAAGTGCAATTTATAAACTTTAATTACAGTCACACACACACACACACACACACACACACATATATAGATATATATCTGTGTGTGTGTTGTCTTATTTGAATTATGCCCTCTATTTCCCAATATTCATATTTGCATTTAGCACTGGATTTAAGCAATACTTTATTTTCAAGTAGAAAATTTGAGTTATTTTGGCCATATGACTTGAAAAGGGAATAACAGAAACTACATTGTAACATATTTTAACTAAGTAACCAGATTACATTACTGTAAATGCAAGTTAGTAAAAATGCTTAATCAACTACCCTTAATCAATTTTGTTGAAATACTTTATAAAAGTTCACAATAATGGCACTTTGAAAGATTTCTAAAAGCGTTTGAAACAACCCCTGTACCATGTACATGAGGGCAAATGCACACGTGTGTTCAGATCATACTGTTCACCCTAATTACTTTGTTGTGAATAAAACACTACTGTAACTATTTATATGTAACACTAAAATGCATAAAATTACAGATATTGCTCCTTTATATTCGGTATATGAACGACACCCTTCTTTCCAACCGAATCAACACAGACATGTGAATGCATCTATTTTTAGAAGGAGTGATTTTTGTAATGTTACCACTCACTTTATATAACTTCATTTCAACAGTCCATTGATATGACTGCAAATTTATGATTTATATTTTGTCTGCATACTTGTAGTAATTTTAGGCATTGGTTAGATAGAAAAAGCTGCACTTTTTTCCGTATTTTCACAAATACGAGTCAAGTCAGAAAACAGCTTTGACCATACAGCGCTTCTCACGAATTCCACAACATAGCATTGTCCCATACATTTCTAACCTACATAATTTTAAAGTTAAATCTCAAATAACATAATACCTAGGCTTTGCTCTCTATGAATTGTATTTTTTTCTGAATATATCTGCACGATGATTTACGAAAACGGACAATCTAATAAACTTTAAACTGGTACTTCCACACACAGCGATGTATTTCAATGTTACTGGTTCACTTACAGTTTCAAACTAATTTTATGACGAAATAGTGTACAAGAGGCAGTTAAAATATGCAGATCACCGATTCTGTTCTTAAAACACAAAATTGCTATTTACATGCTATTGTTAAAGTTTCGAAACACAAGTTTGTATGTTTTCATCATTAAGGATAACATGCGGAAATTGGACAGTGATAGTTGCTAACCGAGTCAGGAAAGGGTTAATGGTCAATCAGCTATCAAAACACTTGTCTGTGAATGTGCAAAACTTTGTCAGCGTAATTGATATCAAAACTAGGCCTAGCTACTGATGGCTTGATGCATACATTTCACTACAACACAACACTATAATTAACCTGGCTAAGGCGAGGGGGCATCTCATCTCAAAATGATATGGTTGGTCAATGTATCTCAAAAAAAGTCACAGGGCGAAGTCGTTTTTGCTTTCCTAACAGAAGAAGGCGAAGTTTACATATTTTAGGCGACTTTGTCACCTACTTCGCCTGGTAGCGTGACCCCTGTGTGTGTGTGTGTGTATGTGTATATATATATATATATATATATATATATATATATATAGGGTTTTCATGATTTTGACATAATATAACAAGTGTCCTCATATACCAATCTGATTCAAACCAGATTTCCCTTGTCCTATGTGAAGATCTGACAGTGACCACTTAGGGGTCATGTTCTGGTGACCTTTTAATTTGTGAATGGAGATGCAGCTTTCAAAGTGAATCAGAACATTCGGCTTCTCAACTGTACTGCTCAGTGTCCCAAACATGAAGATATAAGACTCCATCTGAGTGGCTGATAAATTAGCAATTATGATAATAACATGTGAACAGAACATGACCCCTTGGTGGTCACTGTCAGATCTTCATGTAGGACAGTGGAGATCTGATTTTTATCATACTGCCTCATGTACACATTCTTATGAAACAGGAAAAGCTATCAGTATTAAACTTCTTAAACATTTTAGTTCACAGAATGCACAGAGCACAGGGCAATTGGATAAAAAAATATTTGTTGAGATATTCAAACAGTAAAGACTTTATTACATTCTTGGACAAAACATTGTTTTGTTAATAGGTTCAAGTTAATTTCCATGGTAATATTCAAAAGGCTTTGTTATGTTTCTTTTGTTACCATGTTTGATTGGTTACGAGTTTGATCTGTGTGGTCCATCAGAGGAAATTAGTTATATTATACTATTTTTTTCACCTGACATGTGGAAACCAGGTAAACAAAGGCAGTCATTCAAATAACAAAGGCACAATAATAACACCTTATTCATAACATTAATTTAGAATTGCTTGCTGACTGAATGCAATTAAAGCATAAATAGAAATGTTTTTGTTTTGTACTTTGGATCCAATAATTTATAAATATACCCGTATGTTGAATAATTGAGCACAGCTGATACTGACACACCTGATTTTCTTCATGAACTTCTGCATGTCATTCAAAGAATGTGTGAAGAAAACAAATCTCCGATTTTAGAAAAAATGACTATTGACAATTTTGATCTATCCAAAAAAATAAAGTAAATAAAAGACTAAATTACTTGTTAAGTTATTGAACAGAGACATTTCCACAGAAAAGTGATTTTTATGATTCACCAGCTAGATGTATGCTGACACTTATTGGTTTATTGTTTTTTCATGATAACATGTATTCATACAAATGTCTGTGTACATACAAGTTGAAATCTTACCAGAATATATTGTGTACGTAAAACTTATGAAAAACAATTAATCTGAATGTATTCTAAGTTGTAATGTTGTAAAATTCCCCATTTTCTGTTAAATATTATAAATAATCTTTACTGTTTATATATATATATATATATATATATATATATATATATATATATATATATATATATATACACACACACACACACATATGCATGTGTAATTTTGTAGAAGATTTTCCACCACCACCTCTCAAAAAAATAAAATCTATTGGTTGGTGATTTTAAAATTAATTAAATTCTTTTGGTGGGTTCTGAAAGGCCTTAATAATATCTATGGGTGACTACCCAAATTCAAAACTGCCTTGCCCCATAATGGAACAGTATTGACACTATACATATGTGGCTCAAACATTTGAAGGACCAGATTTGGTCCACCTTCCCAGAGCAAAGTACACACATCCACATCTATCTTAAGAATGATAACAATATCATTAGAGGGACAGATTTGTCAGTCAGGTCTTGCCTGCGAACAATATCAACAGGTTTGTGGTACAAATTTTGAAATTTTAATCATAAAATCATAACAAAAAATCAACAACCCTAATGCTCAAAAACGTGATATCAATGTCTCATGATTTGCTGAAGCATGGGAGTCAATAACTCACTTATATCTGGTCTGGTGACCATTTGTTCTTTGACTGCCATGTTAGCTCTCCATCTTTGCTCAGGAATCTCATTCAGTTCAGTACATGCCTTCTTTATTAGTTCTTCTGAAAGGCCCCATCCATATTCAGCCATAATGCCATCAGGACACTTGATGTCTGTTAATCATTTGTTGAAAGTTGATTCATGGCAGCTCTGCACAGTTTTAGTTGTAGGATTCTCTGAAATAATCATTAGATGCAAGTCAAATAACTGTTCTTTTCAAACAAGATTTTAGAAGAACACTGTCTTCTTTATGAACTAAGTCTACATGTTATGATGAGAATATAACCTAACTTTCAAATACCTGCATGCAGTGTTTTATGTTGCCAGTTCTGCTGCACCCAGTGGAAAAGTAATGCTTAGATCTCACCACCTGCCAATGCTGGAAAGACAAGTAGATCTCTTCTACTACAGCCTGTAAATTTAATTTCAAATAATGACCTTATTAACCAATAGATGACTGAGATTCTTCCACATTTGCATTATCATTGTCATCCACATTTATTGCTATATAATGCTCATATTTAAACAGATCCAGCATTGACACATTCTGCTACATATGGTTGTGGTAAAATATTTTATTAAGGTGTCTAATTTGTTATGGCAAAATACCAATTGATGCATCCTAAAACAAGAGTTCGTAATGGCAGTTATCATCCAGCAGGGATAAACTGCCCAGGGTCTACTGTAGGTTACAAATCATGAGACTTTAGTAGTCCCTAAAATGATAGTGCCTTAAAATCTGTGGTACACAGAAATCTAGATATACAGGTATTATAATAACATTCATCTACAATACCCAGTAGCCAGTCTGATCTAGTGTAATCTAATGCTGGTCATTAAGACATTTGATCCATCTAGTGTAATCTAATGCTGGTCATTAAGACATTTGATCCATCTAGTGTCATCTAAGGCATTTGATCCATCTAGTTTCATCTAATGCTGGTCATTAAGACATTTGATCCATCTAGTGTCATCTAATGCTGGTCATTAAGACATTTGATCCATTCAGGGTCATCTAATGTTGGTCATTGAGACATTTGAACCATCCAGTGTCATCTAATGCTGGTCATCAAGACATTTGATCCATCTAGCGTCATATAATGCTGGTCATCAAGACATTTGATCCATCTAGTGTCATCTAATGATGTCGACATTTGATCCATCTAGTGTAATCAAATGCTGGTCATTAAGAAATCTGATCATTATGTTCATGCACATAAACATATAAAGAACAAAATGTTGCATTTGGAATTTCATTTTAAATTCTATTATTTTAGAGTTTCTTACCATGACTGGATGGATGGATGTATCAATTTCCTTGTTTCTGCTTTCTTTTCTATTCCTTGATTCTACTGTGTTTTTCTTGTTTTAAATTCATCTGATAGACTAAATACAAGCAAAATTCTACTAGTCCCCAAATATTTTTACTACTGTTGTGCCACCAGACTAGTATAAAGGTCAAACCCTACTAACAGTGCTAATTATAAGTTCTAAAAATGAAATGGTAAAATTAGAAATAAAAAAAAGAAACAGGAACACAAACACTTCCAAAAAAAGAGGGTGTGTGTGTGTGTGTGTGTGTGTGTGTGTGATTTGGATTTTTAATGTAGCTTTGACAATTTTTCAGTCATATCGCTACGATGTCTGCATTGGGGCAGTTTAAAGTGATGTCTAGCACTGAGACATCATGCCGCAGACATGTAGCATCATGTCCCACCCAGTCACATTATCCTGACACCAGGCCAACCCGTCCTAACACTAACCTCTTAATGCTGAGTACTAAGAGAGGCAGCTGCTAGTACATGCTAACTTAGTTGTAAATTGGTATACCCAAACCACTAATGGGTGGAAAACATGAGGTAACCCTATCTATCATTTTAAAAAAAGCTGAATTCCCAAGGAAGAAAACATTACTGGCACATAATTTAAATTATGAAACAGGTAGCACAACACTGAGATTAGAATTAATAGCAGATGGGGGACCGCAAATGCTAGAAACACTTGCAAAAGCAAATTTTCTCTAGTGACAATCTAGACATGATGTCCATACAGCACAGAGTCCTTGAAAAAGATGACAGTTCTATGCATGCCTCAAGCCAGATGCATGAGTGGATTGGTTTATCCCGACAATTCTCTACTACGTATGAGGATGTACTTACATGAAACAGCTTTTTTGGATTAAGAAAGCATAATGCTGCATTATAACAATTGATAATTTATTGCTGCTATTGAATATGCACTTTTGTGGAAAAAAATTTCAGCACAATAAATGTATTGGAGGTTTTATCATCTTTAATTCATTTAAAAAAGCATAAAAAAACGCTTTAACTATATGAAGTCAAGTCATCTGGTTCTGATTTATACATTCACGTTATAAAAATAGAAAATGTTCATCTTCTTTATAATCACTGCCTTTCCCATCTTCATTTCTTTCAATCATTGAGAATAAAGAAACCGACAAGACCAAGCGTCCACTAAAAGAATTCAGTTGGAAAAGATAATTCCTTTAATTATATCTACTCACTGGCACGTAAAATGCTGTTCAATGAAGTTGCAAGCAGTTGAAATAAAGGCCTAATTTACGCATCATCTTTTGGTGTAATTGCACTTCAGGTACAGATGTAGTGATACTTGTGATCATAGAAATTATATCAAGCCCGTAAGCAACCAAAAAACGTGCAATTCAAATTAAGATAATCCTTTTAATCATATCTACTCACCGGCATGTCAAATGATATTCAGTGAAATGATACACTGCTGCAATCAGTGCACTCTGCCACTTACGATCATAAAAATTATATCAGTCATATAAATGACCATTAAATGTGACTTGCAAATTAAGATAATCCTTTTAATCATATCTACTCACCGGCATGTCAAATGATATTCAGTGAAATGATACACTGCTGCAATCAGTGCACTCTGCCACTTACGAAGATAAAAATTATATCAGTCACATAAATGACCATTAAATGTGACTTGTAAGAGACCAGTTTGCAACCGAAAAAGGCCTGGCAGAATGTAAAAAACTGCCTGGCACCAGAAAAAATGTCCTGGTGTGAAAATAAAATGGTATGAAATGATGACATCCTAAAATGGCCTGTGGGAAACACTACACAACATGCCTATGATCTTGTGTCAGTTTTTCACTGGTCTTCTGAAAAACTTGTTCTTGTACACTATACTTATTGCATACATGTGAACCTCCCCACCAAGAGGGTTTTCTTCCTAAGATGAGGGGTGTCCCCTGATTCTCATGTTACTCACTGAAATCTCCCGTATACTGAAAATTATTTAAAAGTTTCATTTTTTTTCTCATTTCTTTCATACTTTGCTTTGAGTGCAGTATATTTACACTAATACTGCCATTGGTTGGATTACTAAAGACCTTTAAATGCATGAAACAATTAACATTATTTTGATTCTCTTTGCAGGGTAGTCTGTTTCAGTGCTTAAAAGTTGCTGAGAAGGATTATGTGTGATCAAATATAATTCAGATAACTGATCATGGTTGGGTTTAGAATCAAGGGCCATGAATATGCATAATACCCTTTCCATAAAGTTGATTTTATAATCTGCTATGGTGACAAGAATGGCATTTTATATGTCATGCAGAAACCACACGACAACAAATATACCATGACTGAAATCCATGTTCCCTGAATCTGCATCAATGTGGAAAAAGCTGTATATGCTGAGATACTGTTTGCCCACTTTTTAGCCAAACATATTCTCCTGTTTATGGCAGCATATTATTTACAAAATTTCTATTCAAAATAATAATCACTTACTTGGAAATTGCACCAAATTTTCACAGGAATCCTACTCAAAAAGTGGCAAAAGCCCTAAGTCCTCATGGGATACGAAAGTACTGTAATGAAAAATTTGCCATTCTCATTGAAATCATTCCTTCTTGAAATCAAAACTCCTCATAAAAAATACTGCAGATCTCCCAATTTGTCCTAAGCTGACTTCTGCTTTTGTATGTTGTTGGATAATTGTTTTATGTATATTTAATCTGCATTGTTTATTTGTTTGTTGTTTTGTTTTTAATTTTTTTTTATTTCATTATATGCTATTGTAATGTAATGTTGTATGTTGGACTCAACCTTGTCCATAATTAAGTTTATTTTTTTCTTCACCTGAATTATTGATTTTTAAAAATTTTTTAAACAACTAATATATAGCTAAAATATTCTCTATGTGTATGGTTTTAATATCTGCATCATTAATAGAAGTAAACATGTTTATTGGGTCTGGGTCTAGGTTATCGGAATTCTCCTACAATTGACCTGGTGTACCTAACATTGTCCATATTATGTATTATAATTTTAGTAACAGACTTTCTAATAATATCTAACATTTTATTTTGTAAACATTAAGAACTTTCTGGAAGGTTATTTTCCATTAGGTAATGTTTTTGGGTTTTTTTTAAAAATGTTAATTGTGACCTGAAGTCAAGTGGAAGACTATATAATCAAGTTGCTGGAAAGATTATTCATTCATGCTTGAAGATCTAGCAGAATCAATTTTGTATTATTGTTGTGTCCAGAAGTTCATTTGGGCTGGAATTTACTTCTTGAAATTATTTAATTCAGTGATTATTTTCTCAGGAAATACAGAATGCTCATAAAAAATATATTCTTGGAAAGAGAAAGTCACTTGGAATTATATTACTGTGTTTCAACAAAAGACTTGGTAGAACTTGATACAGCTGCCACAGGCACATCAACACCTTCAGCGTTGGATTTCCATTGAAGTTTATTCAGAACTTTTATTATTAGGACTTGTGTCTGTATTTCTAGGATTATTCTGGGATTTAATTTAATTCACACTAACACAAGTTCTTTTTTTTAAATTTTCACTTTGTATTCTAGAGAAATAAATTGTCTGTTGAATTTTACAAAGCTTGTTGCAAGCATCCAACATACACATTTTACTATGTCTGCAGCCAGTTTATCAAGACAAGAGCAAAAAAGTACTCCATGGAAGCATCTGCTAAGATGTGTGAGGCCTACAAGGTTTATTTGGCATGCCTGTCAGGGATCAAGACAAACCCTGGGCACCTCATTTCACCTGCAAGCACTGCAAAAAAAATCTGGAAGGTAAGGTGGACAATTGTTGCTCGGAATTTTATGTTATAAAATTTGTTAAAATTTTTGAAATTGTAAAAGTTTTTAATTTTAAAATGTTTTACAATTTTCAGTGTTATTGAAAAAATATATCATATATGAAAAATGTTGCAAGAATCTCTTACACATTAGACATGGGTGAAATAAATGTATTTTTGTAGGATGGTACAGAGGGGAAAAGAGAGCCATGAAGTTCGCTATCCCAAGAATTTGGCGGGAACCCACTGACCGTTCAAGCAACTGCTACTTTTGCATGGTGGACCCTTCCAAACGTAGGACTGGCAAAACTGCACCTGCAATCATGTATCCAGACCTTCCTTCATCCATCGCCCTGGCGCCACACTGTCCTGAGCTCCCCGTACAGACTCCTTGGGAGAACTGTCTTTAGAAGAGAGCAGCAAGTCAGAGAGCTATGAAGACGTTGTAGATCCAGATGACAATTTCAGAGGTGGAGCTGAGAAGAGAAACCCATACTACTCCGACCAAAAAGACCTCAATGACTTGATCAGAAATCTTGGTCTCACCAAGTCCAATGCCGAGCTTTTGACGTCTAGGCTCAAGCAGTGGAACTTGTTGGATGAAAGTGTGCAAGTCACAAATCTCAGGAAGCGTCACCAAGCTTTTTCCAGCTTCTTCACCCGTCAAGATGGGCTCTGCTTCTGCCACAATGTGACCAGTCTGTTCGAGGCAATCGGAATCGCCTGTAACCAGAATGAGTGGCGCCTCTTCATTGACAGCTCATCCAGGAGTTCAAAGCCATGCTGCTCCATAATGGGAACAAGTACCCATTTCTTCCCTGGCTTACTCGATGCACCTCAGAGAGGATTACAACAGCATCAAGACCTTGCTGGATGCCTTAAAGTATGATGAGTACAGCTGGGAGGTCCATCGGAGACTTCAAAATGGTGGCATTCCTGATGGGTCTCCAAGGCGGTTTTACCAAGTTTCCCTGCTATCTTTGCCCTTGGGACATCAGGGACACCAAGGCACACTACCACAGGCAGGACTGGCCACTGGATCGAGTTCTCAGTGGGAAGGAACAACATCAAGTGGGAGCCACTGGTGGACCCCTGGAAGGTGCTGATGCCATCACTGCACATCAAACTGGGCCTTATGAAACAATTTATCAGAGCTCTAGATAAGGAGTTGGCAGCCTTCAAGTACCTTCAAGACTTCTTCCCTAAGCTGTCTGAGGCAAAGGTCAAAGCCGGTGTCTTCATTGGACCACAGATAAAGAAGATCCTGGAGTGCAATGAATTCCCAAAGAAGCTCACTAGTAAGGAGAAAGCGGCTTGGAACAGCTTTTGTCGCAGTGGTTTGGGGCTTCCTGGGCAATCACAAAGCCGAAAACTATGTGGAGCTGGTGAGACTTTGGTGAAGAACTACAGCACAATGGGCTGCAGGATGTCCCTCAAAGTCCATATCCTTGATGCTCATCTTGAAAAATTCAAGAAGAACATGGAAGCATACACACAGGAGCAAGGCGAGCGCTTCCACCAGAACATACTGGACTTTGAACGCTGCTACCAAGGTCAGTATAACGAGAACATGATGGGAGACTACATTTGAGGGCTGATTCATGAAAGTGATTCACAGTATAATCGTTAATCTCAAAAACTGCTCACTTCTGAATCTTTTGTGGTCATTTTTGTATTACTTTAGTATAAATACATGTTAATTTTGATTCATATGTTGTTTTTTCTGACTTTATGTGAATGAAAAGACAAAAATTCACCTGTTTTCTCATTGGAAATAGGTAAATTTCAAAATATCACTGTCCTGGTCACAAAAGCAAAGTTTGTGGGGAATAATAGCCATTTTCTATACGTTTTAGGCATAAGCAATTAAGAAATAACATTTACTATCCAGGAACAAAAATTGTGTTACATAGTGTAGATACAAGACCAAATAATAAAATAATCATTAATTACAGTGACATATAAGAGATTTCCTAACTTTACTAGGCTTTTCATTTCTTCTTTTTCTTTCATGTGCCCTTTAAATTATTTGGATGAACTATGATTTAATTTATTAAATGACAGAATACATGTGTTTACTTGTTGACCAGATTTATCTTTAAAAAAAAATGTTATGACCAGATTGGTCTGTACCATTTAGTGTGCCTTTGAGTTTGTCAGTTGTTACGAGTCTATGCTCTTAAAATAAGTAACAGAAAAGAGTAAAGACAACAAGCTTTGTAAAATTTAACAAATAATTTATTCCCTAGAATACAAAGTGAAAAATGAGAAAATAGAACTTAAGGTTTGGTGAATTAAATCCAAAAATAATCCAAGAATTAAAGACACAAGTCCTAGTACTAAAAAGTCCTGAATAAAATTCAGTTCAAGTCCCAAAGAGATTTAAGTTGAAGGCAATGACATGTCTGTTATAGCCTGCGTTCTACTGATGTGTCAACAGTCCCTTGTTGAATCACAGAAATATTATTCCAGGTTTGAATTCACTATAAATTCCAATAAATGCCTTTATCCATGAATTTTGTCAGAGCACTTTTGCATTTCCAGAAAAAATAATCACTTGAAATCAATAATTTGAAGAAAATAAAATTCAGCCCAAACTGGTCACAACATAATACAACTTAAAGTGACAGATGTTCAAGCACAACTGGTAAAATTCTGACAGTCACAAGATAATACAGTTCTCTGTTTGACCTCAGGTCACAAATTAGCATTTTCTAAAAACAACCATTACCTAATGGAAAATAACTTTCTAGCATGATTTAATGAGCCTTGTTTATTTAAAACATAATACCCTATAAAAAAAATTCACTTTGGAATCCCCAAAACGCTGACCCAAATCTACATGTTTACCTGAAAAATAATTTGGTCAATGAACTCATACCCAAAGAGAATAATGAAGCTATTATTAGTTGTTTACATCAATGAAATTAAAAAAAAATTAAAAAATAGTCAATCAGGTCAAACAGAACTGAACTCAATTCTGGACAAGGTCAAGTCCAGTGTGTGTGTGTGTGTTGTGATTTGGATTTTTAACATAGCTTTAACAATTTTTCAGTCATATCGCTATGATATCTGCAGTGTGACAGTTTATAGTGATGTCTACCACTGGGGCATCATGCCGCAGACATGTAGCATGATGTCCCACCCAGTCACATTATCCTGATACCAGGCCGACCAGTCCTAACACTAACCTCTTAATGCTGAGCGCCAAGCGAGGCAGCTGTTAGTACATGTACCATTTTTGTAAGTCTTTGGTATGACTCGGCCGGGAATCAAACCCACGACCTCCCGCATCCGAGGCAGACACTCTAACCACTAGGCCACCGGAGCAGTGTCAAGTCCAGTAAACAATGTTACATTACAATAGCATGTAATGGAATAAAAAACAAATTTTAAACTAACAGACAAACAATTAAATTAAATATACATAACACAGTTCACGAACTGTGTAATCTACTGCTAAAAAATGTCATATTTGATCTTCATTTTTAATATGGAGTTATATACTACATGAAACAAATTCTTAACTGACAAGTGAAACCCGTCAGAAACCACTTGAGAACAGTATTTCTGACAGGTTCAGATTCAATTCCTTGCTATTCCACATTAATTATTGTAACTTTTTAAAATAATCAACATATCATTTAAAATTAACAAAACTGACCATGCCCAGATATTAACAACAAAGGCAATTCATGCTGGAAAATATAGCCCCTTTAAACATATCTAATTAACTGCATGTGAAAACAGTATCCAGTGAGTGTACACACTGCCACAAGCAGTTCAGTTCCAATGAGCAAAGATCTTTATGAATCACAATGTGGTGTTAATTGGCAGTGACCAGCATAGGCCTAATGCCACTTATTATCATACATAATACTCAAATGAACTTGAGCATTTAACTGACTGATTATAAGAAATGAAAAGTGGTGTCATACAAGTTAGAAGGGGCAACTTGTTGAGGAAATACACTATGTAAGTAATGGCCAAGCACAAGAAAATAATGACTCGAGCATGGCATGGAAACAATGCCAGCTTTACCACAGATGGACTGCCACTCACAATCATACGAGTTCCTGATGTGTGGAAAGAAATGCATGGCATGGAAACAACAGCAGCCTTACCACAGATGGATTGCCACTTACAATCATAAAAGTAATGTCAAGCATATGGGCAAGTTGTTTGAAAAAAGGCCTGGCAGGAATTTTTTAAAAAAAATAACCTGGCAAGAAATTAAACAGTAAGGAAGGCCATCCTAAAATGATCTATGGGAAACACCATTTTGTTCAAACACTGGATTCAAAGTAATGGATTATCAATAACATGAATATAATAATGCAAATTCATATAAACTTGCAAAAAGAACAAGTTTCTGGCCAACTTCTAGAAATCTGACATGCAAGACACCTTCTAACCTTGCTCCAATATCATTTAATGTTGATCTCACTGTTCCATTACCAGGACTGAGGGTGAGCTAAGTGTACTGTTCCATTGCCAGGACCAATGGTCAGTTAAGTGTACTGTTCCATTACCAGGACCAATGGTCAGTTAAGTGTACTGTTCCATTACCAGGACCAATGATCAGTTAAGTGTATTGTTCCATTACCAGGACCAATGATCAGTTAAGTGTACTGTTCCATTGCCAGGACCAATGGTAAGTTAAGTGTACTGTTCCATTACCAGGACCAATGGTCAGTTAAGTGTACTGTTCAATTACCAGGACCAATGGTCAGTTAAGTGTACTGTTTCATTACCAGGACCAATGATCAGTTAAGTGTACTGTTCCATTACCATGGCCAATGGTCAGTTAAGTGTATTGTTCCATTACCAGAACCAATGGTCAGTTAAGTGTACTGTTCCATTACCAGGACCAATGGTCAGTTAAGTGTACTGTTCCATTACCAGGACCAATGGTCAGTTAAGTGCATTGTTCCATTACCAGGACTAATGGTAAGTTAAGTGTACTGTTCCATTACCAGAACCAATGGTAAGTGTACTGTTCCATTACCAAGACCAATGATAAGTTAAGTGTACTGTTCCATTACATGGACCAATGTTAAGTTAAGTGTACTGTTCCATTACATGGATTAATGGAGAGTTAATCATATGTGTGCCATCTGCGCTATGTATGTGACAAAATGTTGCTCAATAATTTTGATAATGGCAATCTTTTTGGGGGGTGGGGGTGAGCAATTACAGTAATTTACTGTGCAACCTGATTTTCAAAACTGTTTGCCCAGGAACAACCATGGATTTTTTAAAAAATAATTCTCTCCCTACATATAATTTTGTTTATTTATATCCATGAAAAACGAACTTTTATTGTAGGCAGCCAAAGTGAAAAGAAACATCATAATTTTCGACCATCACTGGCAACAATAAAATCTGAAATCGTGTAATTTTCAGACCCAAGTGCTGAGTGAAAACAGTGTGTGTGTGTGTGTGTGTGTGTGTGTGTGTGTGTGGAGGTCAATATTATGAGGTACATGTATTAAAATCTGCTGTTTTTGCTCAGCACACAATGCTTTCCCCAATTTTAACCCATTTCTGAAGCAAGTTTGCATCTGGCATAGTGGTGAGTTGATATATCAACACTGATAAAAGAGGTGAAGAATTGACACAAAACAATACGTACCCTATACAAGTTACAATAATCTTCAGCAGTCATGAGTAATTACAAGTTCTTAGCTTTTTTATTCCTTAAACTGAATTCACTGAGACATCTGTCACTGGTACAGGCACTAACTTTTGTCAGCAAATAGAAAAAAATAACTATTGACAACAGCTACATGCCTTCCACAAATCAACACAAAAAGATGATCATAGTTCATAACTTGTCTGCCCCACTCACTAATTCAATGCTAATAATTTTATCCCATTGGCATGTTCAATATAAAAGAGTCACTCCAAATATTTCTCCATGTATAAAAATGAAATAATCTGTAAAGTAGTTTAACTGTACATGAGGAACAAGCTTGGAATGTCTTTTTTTAGGCTCACATATATAATCAGTGACTGGATGTGCTGATGGCATTAACAAAATTAGCACAGAGTCGTTGAGGAGGAAAATTTCAAATAGCACGAGTCTGTCACCTTGAGTAAATTTGTTCATTTTTTTATAAAAAGGTGGTGAGTGTTGTCAATAGTTTTCCTTTTTCACCAACAAAAGCAAGAGTCTGTGACCACAGCAGTTGTTTTGATATATCTTCAGAAGTACAATATAATAGATTTTGGTGGTATTAATCTACACTCTCACACCAAGAGTTGTTCCAGATGAGAATTTACTTGCATGATAAAATTGCACTACTTCTGTTTTGAAGATAACATTGTACTAATGTCTTCCATGTGAAGACATGAAATTGATACAGGGTGTTTTAAAAGCAACTATGCAGTGCAAAGCAAAGGGCGTGGTGGCAAAAACAAATCCTGCATCTGATGAAATGGAGTAGCCTGAAATTATGGTGGGGGATTACCACCATGATTTTATGCATGTATTTTCTAATATTATATGCTGTATATTCTATTCTGCATTTTTATAGTCTTCATTTTCTATATGTGTGTGTACATGTACATTTAAATTTGCATCTTCACATCTGCCAACAGTTCTTTCTAAATCTGATATGTGTGATATTGGGATACTGCTATTTCATATCTTCAGTTCCATGCGCATATTTTCAATATTACACAACATCAACTTTCTCTATTGCAATATTCCATTTATAAATCTCCTCACTGTATTCTGACAGTTCTCTTGATTACATATTAATAACCATAATGGTAAAAATACACAACAATGCAGACATTACCATGTAGCACAGTTAAAGTTATAGATGTTGGCATTATACAATGTAGCACAGTGAAAGTTACAACTAAGATGTTAGCATAATGCAAGTTGGAATATTGTAAATCAATGCCATCTGTCATAATGTGGCATTACTGTAATGACCCATTATGACAACAGATGGAGTTCCTTGATTAACTACTAATGAGGCAGAACTGTTCAGGATAAAGTAAATTGCAGATTCTAAGCAAGGAAGACATAGCCACAGAGCCAATACTCCACCAACAAACATTGGTTATCTAGCCATATCTCATAGGAGAGACAGCACTCTTACTTATTATTTATCATCCCTGCAATCTCCGTCCAACTATACTGGCAAAATGGCATACAAATTTTAAAACTCGTTCATTTATTAATTTTTTATTTATTTTTTAATGTATTGTATCAGGCTGATTGGAAATCGGATATCATCAGATATAGATACTCCTGCATAATACGATGTAAAGCACACTTCAGTGTCACTGCATTTAATGATTCCCTCCTTCTGTTGGTCTATATGTTCTGTCTGTAAATGCAGTTCATTCTAAATTACTGCTGGAAATTTGCCAAACCTATTTTATACATTGATGATATTGCAAATACATCTGAGAGGGGTATAGGTTTTGCTTTCTGTCAATTGTTACGTGTAGGCTCGTACAATAATAACAAGAGAAAAGAGTTAAGACAACAAGCTTTGTATATTTTAACAAAATAATTTATTTCCCTAGAAAACAATGTAAAAATTGGAAAATAGGACTTACAGTTTGTGAATATAATCCAAAATTTAATCCTAAGAATGAAAAATACAAGTCCTATCACAAAATAGTTCTATTAGAATCCAAGTTCGAATCTCGACAACATACAAATATGGAAGGCGATGACGTCAGATGTGGTCCATGTACAAATAGCAACAATTCTTCAATTGAATCACAGTTTATGTTTCCGAATAATTCCAGAATAAATTTCCACTGAATTTCTTTCTCCCAGAATTTATAAAAAACAATACACTCATTTGGTTTTCTAGAGAATAAATTATTAAATTCCAAAAACAAATGAACTTCAAAAACAATCTGGTTTCAACAACAAAATACCTATCTGGCCTTCAAGGTTTCAGAATACAACTGACTGACGAGCGCTCAGAAAGGGTTATATATTCACCCTAATTATCATCCCGTTCTCGCAAGATAGATTACGTGGTCTCTTAACACTCGAATAACGCAATAAGAAAAATGCAATTTGTCACGTAGGAAGAACCCCTATCTATTATCACTCTGAAACAAATTTAAAAATAAAACATTGTTTATTCTGACTAAACAAAATGACCTTGGCAATAGCCAATCGTTTTCATGTAGCGCTTACACTACCGCGGACCAAGGTGAACTAAAAATATTGTTCATGTAACACATTTTATGTCTTAGATAAACAGAATTATTGAAAAAAATTTTTGAATCCTGTGAAAATAATCATTACAATAAAATGTAATGAAACAAAAATAAAATAGAAAAGAATTTTAAAACTTACACACAACCAATTTAATTACATATACACAACACAATGGAATCCAAGGGAAAGTTGGATATTCTCTCTCATTTGCTCTCTCTCTCTCTCTCTCTCTCTCTCTCTCTCTCTCTCTCTCTATATATATATATATCAAGGATTTTTAAATCAATATGTCGAACTCCCAAATTTGGCTCAGGCAAGCTCAAGCTTCCAAGTCACTTGCACATAGCAAGTCAAAAAATTGAGAGGGGAGTGGAAAAATGGAGTGCCATGTTCAGCTTGTAACGCCACAATACAGATTTCCATTTTGTGGTCAATGTCAAGGTCACTCGAATTTTCTCACACGTGTGAGAATGTAAATATTTACTATCTGAAGCAAGTTTTGACAAATAAGGAGTAAGTATTTATATTCTAACTGATTAGCTGCATTTTATTCATAATATTTGTACATATGTGGGATTCATGACTTTCAGCTCCCTATTTTTTTTATTTTCACCTTGTTTTCCTGCAGGATGCATTCTTAAATATGGATGATCATTTGAACTTTCAGTGGAAGAATAAAGAAAAATTTTCAGTAGGAAAACATGATTAAAATTTAATTAATGCATTTATGTTACTAGTTGTTTAATTCTCTCTCTCTCTGGAAACATTTTAGCTTATATTGAAACCCTTTTCTACCTAACAATGTGTGTGTGTTTCTGAGGTTTCCTACATTTTGGTTTCAAATAAGGAAATATTTAATAAAAATGTAGGGATCTGCAATACCAATCAAATGAAGTTGCACAGAAAGCTAAGACTGACACTAAGACACCTTAAAATACATAGTATATTTTAGTTTATTTAATTCCATTTTTTTTTTTTTTTTTTTTAGCCGAATTTCATGTAAACCACAATTTTAACAGACATTGTGGTCTGGTTAGCTACCATTTTGTGATAAGTACATATACCTATCAGCAACATCACAAATACCTTTTGTCCCTTTTCCCACCCCACTACAATTCTCTGTTTCAAGCACTTAGTTTTAAAATATTTTTTCTTTGTTGTTGTCTAGGTTTTTATTGTGAAACACTCGTGTTATGAAATAATTATGACCGAAACATTCCTCACTTAAACAGTGTTTTGTTCATGGAAACTATTTTGTGAAGTGCTGAATCTACCACATGAAACTCTTCATTACCAAAATTTAATATTGACTTGAGAAGTTCATTTCTTAAAATAAATGTCTTGCTAAATATAAAATGTTTATAAATTCTGCATTACTATCTGATTACTGTGTAAACAGAATTTCTTTCTTCAAATCTGTATAGCTGTGAACAAAGAATGAAAACTATGAACATTGCTACATGTTCAATTAATTTCATAAACTGATGAAGCATTTTTGTGTCATATTTTCAAAATGCTTTTATTTCTGAAGAAAAAAAAAATGAAAAAGAAAATCTATCACATGATGCTGTTTTGTTAAGTTATTCATGTAATCAGTTGCAGGGGAATTCAACAAATTATTTGGCTTTAATGGATGAGTTAGAGTAGGAATGGGTAAATGGAGTTAAATGCCTGTTTTGCAAGGCTAGTAAAAGTTTACAGAAATAAAATCATACATTTCTGCCCAAACAATGCATCAAATGCATTTTCTCAGTACTGTTGTCATGGTGACCATTCATTTCAGCAAGGGCCAATCTTGCTAATACATGTCCCTGATTTCATACACATGCATATCAAAGGCCACACTATATTGTTGTTGTTGTTGTTGTTGTTGCTGTGGGATTAATGACATTTTTCAGCCCATCATAGGTTAAACATGGCTGTCAGCAAATCTGGTGGATGAAGAACCAACAACCCTCAGGCTACTGGCAAAGCTTTGTCACATAGCTACATTGTAAAAGGTGAGTGTCTTTGACCATTCTACCACCCTGGGCCCTGCCACATTATGTAAACATGAGAGAGATCGATCACTTGGATGATTAGACAGAGCACTGAACTTTTAAAACTGGAGATTATGCTGGAACTACTGATAAAAGGTGATGAGTGGTTTCTTCTCAATTCTTCACCTGTAGAAAAGCATTCATAAAAAAAAATATATTAAAAACTACTCTGAAAGAAGGCAGCATTTATACTGTCTTATTACTCAACAAATACTAGGTTCCTGTCTCAACATGACAGGCTGACTCTGTAGTTTTGTCATCCATGTTTAGAATGTGCATTATACCTCATCCACATCACCGTGTTCATTTGGTTATCACTGTGCCCTCTGGTGTTATAATGGGACATTAATCTGTTGCATCTTGTATCATATTAAGAGAATACTTGCAAATTTCATTGTGATGCATTCAAACTTTCAGTATGTGAACATTTGACCTGTGTAATACTTAAAAGTGTGATATTAAATGAAATCTGTCAATTGCAAAGAGAACATTTGATTTGGAAAGATACAATTAAGAATGCTAATGTGTGTAATATTATAAATGCATACAGAATCATTTACAAAGAATCGGAAGTCATGAAACTGCAATACTGTAATATCATACCTAACAAACTCAATAATAAATATCTAGCAGATGCAAAAATGCCATCAAGACTATGCATCCTACACACATAAGAAATGCAAAAATGCCATCAAGACTATGCATCCTACAAACATAACAAATGCAAAAATGCCATCAAGACTGTGCATCCTACACACATAACAAATGCAAAAATGCCATCAAGACTGCATCCTACACACATAAGAAATGCAAAAATGACATCAAGACTATGCATCCTACAAACATAACAAATGCAAAAATGCCATCAAGACTGCATCCTACACACATAACAAATGCAAAAATGCCATCAAGACTATGCATCCTACAAACATAACAAATGCAAAAATGCCATCAAGACTGCATCCTACACACATAAGAAATGCAAAAATGACATCAAGACTGTGCATCCTACTCACAAAGAAATGTAAATATGCCATCAAGACTGCATCCTACACACACATAAGAAATGCAAAAATGACATCAAGACTGTGCATCCTACACACGTAAGAAATGCAAAAATGCCATCAAGACTGTGCATCCTACACATGAAAGAAATGCAAATATGCCATCAAGACTATGCATCCTACACACATAAGAAATGCAATAATGCCATCAAGACTATGCATCCTACAAACATAACAAATGCAAAAATGCCATCGAGACTATGCATCCTACACACATAACAGATGCAAAAATGCCATCAAGACTATGCATCCTACACACATAAGAAATGCAAAACTGCCATCAAGACTGCATCCTACACACATAACAGATGCAAAAATGCCATCAAGACTATGCATCCTACACACATAAGAAATGCAAAAATGCCATCAAGACTGCATCCTACACACATAAGAAATGCAATAATGCCATCAAGACTATGCATCCTACACACATAACGATGCAAAAATGCCATCAAGACTATGCATCCTACACACATAAGAAATGCAAAAATGCCATCAAGACTGCATCCTACACACATAAAAAATGCGAAAATGCCATCAAGACTGCATCCTACAAACATAACAGATGCAAAAATGCCATCAAGACTATGCATCCTACAAACATAACAGATGTAAAAATGCATTCAAGACTATGCATCCTACAAACATAACAAATGCAAAAATGCCATCAAGACTATGCATCCTACAAACATAACAAATGCAAAAATGCCATCAAGACTGTGCATCCTACACACATAACAAATGCAAAAATGCCATCAAGACTGCATCCTACACACATAAGAAATGCAAAAATGACATCAAGACTATGCATCCTACAAACATAACAAATGCAAAAATGCCATCAACTCTGCATCCTACACACATAACAAATGCAAAAATGCCATCAAGACTATGCATCCTACAAACATAACAAATGCAAAAATGCCATCAAGACTGCATCCTACACACATAAGAAATGCAAAAATGACATCAAGACTGTGCATCCTACTCACATAAGAAATGTAAATATGCCATCAAGACTGCATCCTACACACATAAGAAATGCAAAAATGACATCAAGACTGTGCATCCTACACACATAAGAAATGCAAAAATGCCATCAAGACTGTGCATCCTACACATGAAAGAAATGCAAAAATGCCATCAAGACTGCATCCTACACACATAAGAAATGCAATAATGCCATCAAAACTGCATCCTACACACATAAGAAATGCAAAAATGCCATCGAGACTATGCATCCTACACACATAAGAAATGCAAAAATGCCATCAAGACTATGCATCCTACACACATAAGAAATGCAAAAATGCCATCAAGACTGCATCCTACAAACAAAACAGATGCAAAAATGCCATCAAGACTGCATCCTACAAACAAAACAGATGCAAAAATGCCATCAAGACTATGCATCCTACAAACGTAACAAATGCAAAAATGCCATCAAGACTGCATCCTACACACATAACAAATGCAAAAATGCCATCAAGACTATGCATCCTACAAACATAACAAATGCAAAAATGCCATCAAGACTGTGCATCCTACACACATAACAAATGCAAAAATGCCATCAAGACTATGCATCCTACAAACATAACAAATGCAAAAATGCCATCAAGACTGCATCCTACACACATAAGAAATGCAAAAATGGCATCAAGACTGTACATCCTACACACGTAAGAAATGCAAATATGCCATCAAGACTGTGCATCCTACACATGTAAGAAATGCAAAAATGCCATCAACACTGCATCCTACACACGTAAGAAATGCAAATATGCCATCAAAACTGTGCATCCTACACACATAAGAAATGCAAAAATGCCATCAAGACTGCATCCTACACACATAAGAAATGCAAAAATGCCATCAAGACTGTGCATCCTACACACGTAAGAAATGCAAAACTGCCATCAAGACTGCATCCTACACACATAAAAAATGCAAATATGCCATCAAGACTGCATCCTACACACGTAAGAAATGCAAAAATGCCATCAAGACTGCATCCTACACACGTAAGAAATGTAAAAAATGCCATCAAGACTGTGCATCCTACACACGAAAGAAATGCAAAAGTGCCATCAAGACTGTGCATCCTACACACATAAGAAATGCAAAAATGCCATCAAAACTGTGCATCCTACACACGAAAGAAATGCAAAAGTGCCATCAAGACTGTGCATCCTACACACATAAGAAATGCAAAAATGCCATCAAAACTGTGCATCCTACACACATAAGAAATGCAAAAATGACATCAAGACTGCATCCTACACACGTAAGAAATGCAAAAATACCATCAAGACTGCATCCTACGCATGTAAGAAATGCAAAAATGCCATCAAGACTGTGCATCCTACACACATAAGAAATGCAAAATAGTATAATACAAACAGCACAGAACTAATAGAAAACACAAATATAATAATCCTGGATAGAATATACAGCATATAATAATAAAACAATACTTAGAGAATTATGGCAATACTTCCCCTCCATATGAAAATAGCCTAAAGATTGAATTAAACTCACTGACAACCTACAAATATTGTTGATAGCTTGAATATTGTTGATAGCTTGTCATTAAGAATCATGGCATATACATTGATGGTCTGTCTGTAATAATGGAAATGCAACCAGTATGTCATCACACATAGAAGGGCACAACCTACCACCGATGCAGAGGCGCCCATAGACGCATTTCCGCCGGGATGAGGTGGGAACAAGTAATGGTCAGCTAAGTTTTACAGATGTAGACCAAAACATGTTTAGAGGTAAAATGGGTGGGGGGCAAGTGCTGTTCCCCCTCTCCCCTATGTGCTGGCGCCCATACCCTGATAGACCTTCAAAAGATGAAAAGACCATTAAGTTCATAGGTGTATTGATAATGTATAGCATCGTAAATTGTGACTTGTGTATCGTGAATCACATCGATACGCGGCAAAGGTATCATTTCACGCCAAATCCGGCAGACGTGGAACAATTGGCCGCCCACACACACACACCTCTAAACATGCTTTGGCATACAGTCTTTAAACTTAATAGCTGACCACTGCATCTTTGCACCACCCCCACCCCTGAATAAAAAACTCTGCGAGCGCCCTTTGTGAAACGTTGCATAATCTGAACTACTATTACCCAAATTTAGGGTCTGATATATACCAAGGAAAATGGGGAATACATGGACAGCATTATTACATTAGGCTTAGCAGCTTAGAATTGCAAACTCATTATTCTGATGGTGTTTCTCTTGCTGCTATTTTCTTCACTTTCTTTCGGGGGAATACGATACACATACCGTAAACAGAAACAGCACTTATGAAAATGTAAAATGTTAAACGTTCAAATCAACCTGCTGCATGCTACAACTGGTGTGTCAGCGGTTACAGATGCTGATCAATGGATGCGGTACATCAGCAATCATTTGTACGGTATACTGGTATTTTTACAGAAAAGAACCCACATATACCTTGAAAATCATTACATACTCACATCCAGCCAATAAGGCTTTATCCGAAAATTAACATCATTTACATCGTTCGTGCATTCTCCATCAAAACCAATTACTTACACAGTTAATTCATGCGCTCATAATACAAGTAAAAGAATTTGATTGGATGATTCACCTGTATAGCCGGGTTGGCGCGAATACGAGTTACTTCCCATGCATTGGGTAAAAATCAAAGTGCTACGCCAGCTGAAAGGCTCGAGTTATCAGTCGATGATGGAAGATGATCAATATTTCTTCTGCGATCTCGGAGCATTAAAGCATCACCAATGAGCTTCCTTAACCAAATTTGTTTTCTATCTACTTGAAGCCTAAAAGAAACCCATAAAGAGTATTCTAATATGGACGTTATGTTCCTATTTTTGCTAAAATGATGATACTGATAATAATTGCCGTTCCTATTATTATATTCATCTTATTGATGATGACAACGACGATTTGTCGTAACTTATAATATCCAGATAATTAATTTTAATGGAAATTTTGACAGGCAATTAACTGCGTCAGCAAGAAGTTCACAGCTGGCCTAATCTAAAGTGTATGTCAAGTTGGCCATGTAGGAACATTTCCTCAAATTAAATTAAATAGTAATTGTTGTTCTAAAATTTTACACTGAAGTAGTTTAAACAACGTCTATTCAGTCCTGATTGTTGAATGCGCTGTACATTAAATGACATATAAAAAAATTCTGATGAAAATTATTCATCTCTTTTGAGATTTACAATGGTTTCCAGGTACTAAACTGGGTCAAGAAAAGAGGACGTCAGGCCTATCACAACAAATAACAGGGACATGCGAGTAAACAGATCGAAGAATGTGTTTACTGGAATTAACATAATCGATAGAATGAGAAAAGGGGTAATCATTACTCCATTATCCCGGAGAACAGGTTTACGACGTTAAAAGATTCTGCATGACTTGGGTAACTAATAAAATTACAAAAGGAACAAACCGAAGAAGTCACTTCATAAATACTTTAAGCCACTGGCGGATACATCCACTGTATCTCTTTGTTATTTTCAGTGTTTAAGATTTACAGCTACACTGGCAAAATCATCTAAAGGGATAGAAGGAAAAAGTAAAACAACAAATTTGTCTCATGTAAGGTAGAGCTACCTTTGATCCAATTTTGATGAAAAGTGTAGGAATGGAAAAAAAAAGATTCAATTCAGGAACAGAAACGTGAATGATTAATGTGTAATGAATACCAAATATTCTTTATTCAAAAGGAGTATCAATGAAGAAAAAGTTCACAGAAGCAGCAAAATATTTCTTTGATGACCAACAAAAGTATAAGCATCTTAGTAATGTTAGTATTAACATATTTTATTGTTTATGGTTTGATTTGAGAAGTACACATAATAATAGATTGCAAGGAACAGGACATAAATTAGCTAGTATTTAAAATTGAATGTACTGAAAATAAATAGCAAAGAACACATAAATGCAACATAAAATGTATATTTATTTCGTGTCTGATACTTAATTAAATATTCAGAACAGACAAAGCCTAGTTACGTGAGATATATAGAATCTATGTTGGGGTTTGGACCGAGACAAGGAAATCCCAGTCATGGGGTTACATTATTTGTCTCCCCACTCGGCAAGTCGCGTGGGGAGACATATAATGTAACCCCGCGACTGGGATTTCCTTGTCTCGGTCCAAACCCCAACGTAGATTATTTTTCTCACCCAATATTATCCTTTAAAGTAAGAAAGAACTCCTCCCTTGTACAATATAGTTCACGCGCCAATGTTTACATGCGGTGCATTAATACAAATATGTTAATGAGGACTGTGGCGAGACGTGTCATCCGAAGTACACAGTTTTTATGCGTGAGTCAAAACAAAATAACAACATTAAACGTTGCATAGTTTTTAGGTATTATCACATTTAATATATGGATGTTATATGAAATTAACAATAAATAGTTAATATTTATTACAAGAAAATGTTTCATTTTCATTAGTTCCAATTTAGAAAATTATATTGTACATAATGAAACTGTACTCAGCCCACAGCTCTGTTGTAGTGTAAATACATGTAGCATGAGTGTCCTTGCTTCGGTTATTCACGGGTAATTAGAGATCCGTGTCACTATCATATATAACTCTCCTTTTCATTAGAGGAGGTGAAACTGTTTGTGACATACTTGTGTTGTAATTAACATTGATTGTAAAGGTACCTCCGTGTATAAAAGACCCTCCAAATACGGACCCCAGCGGATGACCATGTGAGTAGTTATAGGGGATACCGTAGCGTCAATGGGAATTAGCATTACAGACCCCCCACCCCCACCCCGGGACCGTATAGCGTCAAAAAAAAAAGCACACCCTGGGAACATATAGCGTCAATGGAAATTTGGTATAGTAACTAGCACACCCTGGGACTGTATAGCGTCAATGGAAATTTTGTATAGTGACTAGAACACCCTGGGTCTGTATAGCGACAAGAGGAATGGAACAGGTGGCATGACGTCACACTGGTAACAATGTAGCAAAAAGAGGAGTACTGTGACGTCAGGCTACCTGAGGGAGGGCTATAGACAAACACGAATCAAGAGCATTCGTGTATAAGAAGAGTAAGGGTTTTATATATATTCGTTTTGGTTGGAGACAAAATGAAAATTAAGATCTTTTCGAGGCATTGGAAGTGGCCCTGAAAAGGGCCGTTGTTTGTTATGTTATGTTAACACCATTCCGTTAACATACAGGACATCGCATAAGTCTTCTTTTCTTCCTCAAATTTCTCAAAGCTTGTCTTAAACTGTGTCTCACTTCTGGTCCGTAGATGAGAGTCCGCTTAAGACAGCCTTGTCTTTCCACATAACATCTTCTTTTCCAAATAGTGGCACCGGTGATCCGGATGACAGTCCATTTTGTTTTCACATACATGGGTAAGTCCGTACGGAACAGCATCGATGATACCAAAGTAGAGGATTCAACGTCTATCAACATCTCTGTGACGAGAACAGGTGAAGGGAATGAAGTGAACCGCGTTTATTTATAGTGGAAGACCGGATCGAAACCGATTGAAATGGTTCACCAATCCCAACACGCGTTACAAAATTCACTCACTTCGCGGAGTCTGTCTTCCAATCCGAAGAGAGCTACCTGTGACGTCACATTTCCTATATAGGCACACTAGCGTCTGTGCCTAGTGAATCGATGCGGTATTGTTTTGTGAAACATGACGGAACCTAAGAAGACAATGAATTGGGGTGCACCGGCTGTAGAGACGAGAAGTGATGGTATAGCAGCAGCTACCAAAGTGAACACAGTGCTACTTCCCGAAGAGGTTGATTTCAACTGGGATTTAGTAGATTTTTTCTCTTCTTCCCAAGAATTTGTTCCGGTACCAGTACCTTCGCCACTTTCTCCTTCTTTACCACGTGTCGACGATTTTAAACAAAGACAGAAAGAAGAATTGGAGAAATTTTACAGCAGCAGAAAGAAGCAGAGCAAGCATTTCTCCTTGAACAGCAACAGCGAGAAGAAGAAGAGGCAAGAAGGAAACGACAGGAAGAAGAAGCAGTAGAGAAGAAACAAAGTCTAGGAGAGAAGGAGAACAGCGAAAGTCAAACGGTCACGATACTCTTGGACATTTTGGCCGAGTTAAGAAGTCTGAAACAAATGTATCAGACTTCTTTATTACGACCCAAGAGAAAAAGACCTTCCCGAGCCAAACAACCTAACCCTGTGACTACACCAGAGATACCACCCCTAGTGATTTCTACTAAATCATTGACAGGAGCAAGTCCACAAGTAGGCCTTGGCCGTGGCAAAGGCTTAAGGCAGTTAAAGCGAATTGATTCTCGTTCCTGAGTTTGTTCTAAGGAAAAAAACAAACACTCAACAGTCCTTTTCAGGGCTACCCAATACTCTCGAAAAGAGTGACTAATCATTTTGCCAAAATCAATTAAAACTCAAAATCCCTTCTTTAACCCTATGATGTACGTGTTGTGAGTGTATGAGTGTAGGTCCTTATTATTCCTAAATAATGAAAACCAAGAGACACTTACGTTTTTTTTCAGTTTGGTTTATTCTGTTACAAATTTTTTACAATTCAATATTACAACATAACACAACACAACACTTTTAAAAAAGTTCATAGATTTCTTCTGTGTCTTTTTTCTTTCACTCTCTCTGTTTTTTCAATTTCTTCACTTTTACACTTTTTTCCTCTTCTTCGTCTTCTTCTTCCTCACATTTTTCTCGTCTTCTTTTCTTTTCTGTCTTCTCTTTCTGAACGTGTCGGGGTTTTTCTTTTGCCGAGGTCACCTCTGTTTCTTCTTCCTCCTTCTCCTGCTCCTCTTGTTTCTTAGGGCACTCTGAAGACCAATGTCATTTCTCTTGACAATGATAACAGGTATCTTGACTTTTGTCTTCTGACACTGATCTTGCTTTTATAACGATCTGGACATTCTGTAGCCCAATGCCCTTTGTTCTGACAGATATAGCAAGTATCTTGACTTTTATCTCGAAAGGAGGAAGAGTAGTCCTTCGGCTTGTCTGAAGAAAACTTTCGTATGACACCTCGCAAAGCTCTAATCAAAAGTTCGATCTGTGTGGGTTCTTCCATTGTGCTGATTGGATTGAGAGTGAAATGAATACTGAGAGGGGAGTCACTAGCCCTTTATATATGCCCTGGTCTGACATTGATATATAGGAGTTCATGGTGTTTCACATGTAGTCATTTGACTTTTTGCAATCAAGATGAAACGATCGCATCATTTCGAAAAGAAAGGAGAAGAAAGTAAGAGGCAGAAACGTGATTTATCGCCTCGCACAGTAGCTGAAGTCTTGGCACAAATTCATGCCATCGATTTTGAAGATGAGATGAGTGAACCAGAATCGAAGCCTAAAGAGTCTACACCAAATCAAAGTCCATTACCATCAGTAAACCCTGAAAAGTACTACCATATTCGGGAGACGGACAAACGCTCTTCCAGAAAATTTAGAACCACGGCCTACACGTACGCAGTGAAGTTTAAAGATTTCAAGTCTGACGTACCCTTGGAAAAAGCAGAAGGGTTCATCACCGATGTGTGGGATTCTTTGTTAACCACACTAAAACGGCAATGTCAAGCCAAAGAAGACGATCGCTTGAGACTTTCTATTCATCACGACAATTTGAAGTCTCCCGTTTGGATCGAGTTTAGCAGTCCAACAGAATTGACACCTTCCAAAATCATGGACAAGATTCAACACGTACAACAATCCAATGACAAATTTCACATCACGGACGGAAAAGCGACACTGTACATGACCCACGCGTCTCTTCCCCAAGGGACAGGTAAAAAAAAGTTGATGTTGGTAGACAACTTGCGTAACCTCAAGCGTAGCCTTGTCCAAATTAACAATCCAAAAGACAAGATGTGTTTAGCCCGTGCCATCGTGGTGGGACAAACGTATGCCGACAAGAACGACACGGCAGAATGGAAAAGAGCCTGGAAAACTATTCAACAATCGGACCGAGCCAAACAACGAAGAGAAGCAGAACTCCTGTTACAGCAAGCGGGGTTAGCGAAAGACACGCCCTGTAGCATTCCTGAAATGCAAAAATTGCAAGACGTCTTGGCTCCACGTTACACCTTGAAAGTACACCCTCAAGAAGTGCGCGGACCTCTGTTGTTTCGAGGTAAAGATTTTAAAGACGGAAAATACATTCACGTCCATCATCACGACGAACATTTTGATGCCATTACCAGTATCACTGCATTCCTGGGATACGGTTATTACTGTGAGAAATGTGACTATGGGTATAACAATCGAGAGCAACATAAGCATTGCGGATCAAAATGTAAGGGATGTTTAGCCTCTACACCCTGTCTGGACGAAGGACAAGAACGAGTGCATTGCTCTGCTTGTCAGCGCACGTTTGTCAGTCCTGCCTGTTACCAACAACACCTAAAGACGCAAGGTTCACAGCAGAAATGTGCTTGTCAGCTCTTGAGATTGTGCCCTACTTGTGGACAAGGCATACGTACCAATAGTGTCAAGTTACACATTTGTCGAGGAAAGAAACGATGTCACATTTGTCGCCAAACCGTGGACTTGGAACACCAATGCTACATTCAAAAATACCATTCTAAACATGAAGAAGAAGATAATGACCAGAAGAAGAAAGGGAATTTCATCTTTTTCGATTTCGAATGCATGCGAGAGACTGGCATTCACATTCCTAATTTCTGCGTGGCTCACCGAGCGTGCGAGAAGTGCATCCAAGAGCCTATCTTGACTCATTGCCCTCACGGCAGCAAGATTCCTGGAGGACGTGAAAAAATATTTCGAGGACCGAACACACTAGCCGATTTTGACCAATGGATCTTAGACCCTATCGATGAAACGTGGAGCCAAGAAGATATCGAACGTTACGGAGATTGTCATCGCCATGCCACGGTGATGGCTCACAATTTCTCGGGATACGATGGACAATTTCTGTTGAGATACTATATGGAACAAAGTACCGAACGTCCGAAAGTAACTTTGAACGGAGCCAAAATCATTTCCATGCAAGTGGGACAAGTACAGTTTAAAGATTCAATGAGTTACTTGGCTATGCCTTTGAGCCGCATGCCTAAAACGTTTGGCATGACAGAAATGGCCAAAGGCTATTTTCCACACTTTTTCAATACCGAAACCAATCAACACGCCGTTCTACCCCATTTGCCTGAGGCTCACTACTACGACCCCGACAACATGCGTACCGAACAACGAGAAGCTTTCTACGCATGGTACCAGACTCACGCTTCGGACCCTTTTGACTTTCAAGAAGAAATGTTAAAATATTGTCGTTCCGACGTAGACATTTTACGTCGCTGCTGTGGAAAATTTCGAGAACTGTTCATGGAACACGGAGGGATCGATCCTTTGAAAGAAGCCTGTACCATTGCCAAAGCGTGTTCCTTAGTGTATCGTCAACGATTCATGCCCGAAAACACCCTAGCTGTCATCAGTCCTCAAACGACCAGTTTTGTCAAACGTCAGTACTCAGTCAAAGCCCTACGCTGGTTACATTACTTGTGTGAGAAGGAAGACAAATGGATCCAACACGCTCGCAACGGAGGAGGCGAAAAGACCATCGGAAGGTATTCAGTAGATGGCTGGGACTTAGAAAACCCCAAGATTGTGTACGAGTTTAACGGGTGCTTATTTCACGGATGTCCCATCTGTTACCCTCAACGTGACACTAAAAACCAGTTTTTACAACGGACCATGGAAGACTTGTACCAGGCCACTTGTCAGCGACGCTTGAAGTTAGAAGAGCAAGGATACCAAGTAGTGGAAATGTGGGAACACGAGTACGATCAGCGATTGAAAACCGATCCCGAGTTTAAGCGCATCGTGGAAAGTTACAAGCTGGTGGACCCTCTTAACCCACGGGACAGTTTGTACGGAGGACGAACGAATGCCACCTGTTTGCTGTACCAAGCCGACGAAGAGAAAGGAGAAGAAATCAAATACTTGGACGTGTGTTCTCTGTATCCGTACGTGTGCAAATATTGCCACTTTCCCGCAGGGCACCCGCAACTGCTGACCGAACACATCGACGTAGACAATATTTGACAATACGAAGGATTGATCAAGTGCAAAGTCTTGCCTCCCACGAACTTGTACCATCCCGTTTTACCACATCATTGCCAAGGAAAACTGATGTTTCCCTTGTGTCGTACTTGTGCTGAAACGTGCAACCAAGACCACCCTTGTCAGCACACTCAGGGAGAACGAGCCTTGACGGGAACGTGGGTCAGCGTGGAATTGTTTAAAGCTCTGGACTTGGGATACCAACTGTTAGAAGTATACGAAATTTACCACTTTCCCAAGACAGAAAAATACCACAAGGGCGACGATTCTCAAAAAGGCATTTTTGCAGACTACGTGAATGACTTTTTGAAACTGAAACAAGAAGCCAGCGGATATCCTTCCTGGTGTCACACTCCCGAAGACGAAACAAAGTTCAAAGAGAAATACTGGAAGCAGGAAGGCATCACTTTAGACCACATTGAGAAAAACGAAGGAAGGCGATCGTTTGCCAAAGTGATGTTAAATTGTTTGTGGGGTAAAATGGTACAACGACCGTGTTTACCCAAGACGGAGTATTTGACAGAACCTTTCCGATACTTCCAGATGATTCACGACAAAACCAAATACATGAAACACGTGGACGTCGTTCGTGAGGACTTACTCTTAGTCAATTACGAAGAAGAACTGGACTTTGTAGAAGCCGACGAATTTGGAAATGTCATCATTGCGGCTTACGTGACAGCCCATGCTCGCTTAAAACTGTACGAAGCTTTAGAACTATTAGGAGATCGTGTACTATATTTTGACACGGACAGTTGCATCTACATTGATCGCCTGGGTCAACCTTACCTGATCATCGAAGGAGACCGTTTAGGAGCCTGGACGGATGAGCATCCCGACGACAAGATTCTCAGTTTTGCAAGTGGCGGTCCAAAAATTACGGTTACGAATACCGTAACCCACAAGGAGATGTGAACACGGAGTGCAAAGTGAAAGGATTGACTCTCAATTATCGCACCAGTCGAGTGGTGAACTTTGGGGTATTGAAAGAAGCCTTGCAGTCTGGACAGGATGGAAATTTTAAAGTGACCACCCACGAACCGCACAAGATTGTACGTTTACCCACACACCAAATCGTTAGCCGGCCCTTGGAAAAAGTTTATCAAATCGTGTACCAGAAGCGAGTACGACTTCCCAATCACTTCACTTTACCGTACGGACACGCTGGTATAAAAAAATGGTTCCAAGATGATAGTCACCAACAAGAAGGATGACTTCGACACAGCAAGAATCGACTGAGAAACCCACAGAGAACTCCAAGTTCAAACCATACCATTTTCCTGTTTTCTTGCCTGACTATTGCAGTTGTGCCAGTCGACTGGGAACGTTTCAAAAATGGCCCACGGATAGGGAAGAATTACCTACTGTGAATGTTTTAGCTAGAACAGGGTTTGTCTACTTGGGACCTGAGACTGGATTGGGATATGAAGTACAGTGTTTCAGTTGTGGTCTGAAGTTGCGTATGGATCGATGTATCTATAAAGATTCAGCTATTCTGGAACATACTCAATGGTCTCCGCATTGTCCTTACTTTTCTATGGCATTTCCACCCGTCACACTACGGTTCAGGTATGACGGTACCTTAGAGAAGGTAGTACCGATGTCCAAGAAGAAAGAAAGGAAGACTTCCAAAACTGGTCATAAAAAAAGAACGATGTACAAACTCGAGACTTCATTACGACTAGTATAAAAAGGGACAACGTTCAAGACCGATAGTTCATTGTGACTACAAACGCCAATCGAGAAAGATGAATCCTTTCACACAGCAAGTATCAGGCAAGAGCAAACTCGAGTACGATGCTGTGCCTTGTGATCGTAGGGATGCCGTACGCTATGACCTTAGTGATTCAGTACCACATCATCATGGGAACTTTGCTATAACTACTACTACTACCATACCTACCATGGAACGCGATGCTGTGCGTGTCAAACCTGATGGATGCGAAAGCGATGCCACTCGTTGTCGCACACCTTTTCACTTTACTGGTTTTCATGGTGGATGTCCACCTCCACAGGAAACCATGCGACTACCACCCTACGGATATCATGTAAAACTGAGCAAACTCCTAAGGATTTCACCGTACCCTCATCGAAATGAACCTGTGAAAGACGAATATTCGTTCCCTGTGCGTTTGCCAGAATACTGTGATTTTGAAAGTCGATTGCAAACCTTTCAAGGAAAATGGCCAAAATATCTGGGAGGACCTACCCCCGAAGAATTAGCCAGAGCCGGATTTATCTACTTGGGCGAAGGGGATAAAGTCAAGTGCTTCAGTTGCGGTGTGTTACTTCACGAGTGGGAGAAGAAAGATTGCGTTTACCTGGAACATGTTCGATGGTCTCCGGAGTGTCACTACCTACCTTTAGTAGGTATTCGTTCCCTGTGCGTTTGCCGGTAGGAGAAGTGTTTGACTGACATGATCATGGATACTTTACAAGAGAACATTCGTGGTTTACCTGTGGAGTTGAGAGAACGCATTTACCGAGAGTTGGTCAAAATACAAGTGAAACGAAAAGAACCATTGCATCCGTTACGTCACCGATGTTTGAACCACTGGTACCTAAATGCTATAAGAGGATTGATTCTGATGAAAGTGTTCCAGTGGTCAGACATTCATCAACTACCCGAGGGTAAGAAGGATTGGTTTGTTACCGATTCTCTTTATTACAAGGTACACTTACTGCAACGAATTCCAGAAGAAGAGTTAAAGGGTTACCAAAATCTTGTACACAATGTAAACTTAGTTAAAGAGAGAACTTATGAACGACGTGTGATGTGCAAGTTAGTGACTAAATATTTTGGATACGTCGACGGAATACGATCACTTCTGTGCAAAAAGTACACTTATTGCCTCCGACAAAAAGAGGTATAAAAACGTTCTACCATGCCACGACCTTTATCATTCGTGATGCAACAGATTCCGTGGAAGGAAATCAATGACACTATTCAAACGGTGGAGGATTACCATTGCCTTTTACGAGAACTGTCTCCATTGAATTGGGGTCGACGTGTAGTGTGTGTCTTAGTAACTTGCTTTCTGGGATTTCGTTTACCAGCTGATTCTTTGTGGACTCTTTACGAACAGTACCTATTACTCCAAAACAAAACATGAAAGTGATCCCTTTAAATGTCCACGAGAGACTCATTCTGCTCAAAGCTTTGCGCTTTCATTTGGATACTTCTCAGCCTCTACGGGAAAACAAGATTCGTCAACTTTTAGGCGCTGAAGATGTGTACGACGACGTGTGTGTAGCTTGTGACTTACACCCTCACTGGACAGATGTACGTGACTGGAAAAGTTTGGGGTTTGAGGCTTGGACTAAAGAAGTGGCACACTATGCCAAAGATTTGTAATCCTAAAAAATTAAAACGTTCCGTGAAAAAAGTCACTTTTAAACCTGTGTTAGTGACAATACAAGAAGAACAGTCTGTTACCGAGGAAAACCACTCTCTTCAGGACAAGACTGTCATCGACATTCCTGAAAGACCATTCCGGGAGGACCCTTGTGTGACTGAATCAAGGAATGTACAGACTCTCAGAACATTACACACTACTCCTACGATTTCACCTCTTGATCACAAAAAATGTTGTGACTTGTTTATATTCCCCTATGGTCGTTTTGTTGTGTTTTTTATTCCTGTACTTAACCATGTGGCTTTTATGTATTTTTGTCTTTCGTGTTGTTCACCATTAAAGATGACAATAAACGTGTCCTGAAAAAGTATAAAAACTCTTGTCTTGTCTGTCTTCGTGTCACAAGTGACATTTTGTTACACTACTACTATGGCTACCTCTACTGTCTCTGCTCCCTCTTCCTCCACTGTCAAAGTCATTGACGAACACGTAGATCGTGCTAGTTGGAAGGCCTTGTATCTTCGCCATCCCTTTAACATGCTCATTGCTGGACCAAGCGGTTCAGGCAAAACCGAATTTGTCAAACGTTTGATCGAACATAAACATCATTTGATCGATCGTCCTCCTCAACGTATCGTGAGGTGCTATAAAGAGTGGCAATCGGCGTACAGCCTTCTGCGAGAAAGTCAAGGCGATTCCATCGTCTTTGTGGAAGGCATTCCTGTCGAAGACGACGGAATCGTGTCTGACCCTAATCAAACTCATTTGGTTATTTTTGACGACATGTTAGGAGAAGACGAAGAAGAAATTAAACTCTGGTTTACGCGCAAAGGGCATCATCGTAATGCCAGTGTCATTTACATTACCCAAAATTTGTTTCAACAAAGTAAAGCCCATCGTACCATTAGTCTCAATGCTCATTATGTGGTGTTGTTTAAAAGCCCTAGAGATAAATTGCAAGTACAAGTCTTAGCCAAACAGTTAGGAACGCCTTGGCTGATTCATGCGTACGACGATGCCACTCAAACCCCACACGCTTATTTATTCGTGGATTTAAAACCCACTACTCCCGATTATTTGCGATTTCGTACCCATCTGTTTCACCCCTGGTGCCAAGACGGAGGACCTGTCGTGTACACGTCCTCGTCGTCGACTTAATCACCCCAAAAAATCTATAAAAACCTCGGTCACTTGGACTTTGTCTCACACATTGTCAACATAACGTCCCTTCAATCTCATCTTCCCATTAAATTGATTCGTGCCTTGTACGGCATCAGTCGTGAAAAAAATCCACAAATACGTGCTTGTGTCTTAGAAGCTAGTCTCAAAGAAGTCTTACGATGGTTTACGGTGTCAGTTACTGCAAGGCATCATTAAAATTCCACATCAAACCAAACGTTTTTTTGAGAGAAAGAAGGTTGCCTTGACGCAACTAGCCGATCCTCGCATCGACATTCAAACCAAAAAGCAAATCATTTTGAAACCTGGAGGAAGCGGTTCTTTAGGAGGTGTCATCATTCGTTCCCTCTTAAAATGGGATCCTAATGCTCCCAAAGTTGTTCCCAAGAAAAAAGCCACACCCAAACGTACCTAGAAGAAAAAGAAAAAGAGCAAGGGTGTCAAGACCAGGTCACAGCCTCAGAAAAAGAAAAAGAAAAGTCCACAGAAAACAGCTTCTACTCGCAAGAGAGTGTCTCCAACAACTTCTCCTCCAGCAGTGACACCCTCTTCCTCTTTAGCAGCTGTAGCCGCTGCTCACAAAGTACCTGCCCCCAAAGTCAAAGTCCAAGAGAGAACGGGTGTGTTACAGAGTTTACTGGATTTGTCCAAGCAAGAACTGTCTCTATTTAGTCCGTTGCGAACTCCTCCACGGCGTGTGTTACCTGTCATCAAGTTGATACGACGTAAAGACAATCAGTGGCGACGCATTCCAGTATAAAATGACCTGAGGCAAACCATACGGATCAGTATTTTTTGTGCTGCTGCACGTCCAAAGATGTCCCCTCCAAGAAGTGTACACCGTTACCATCGTCGTTCTTCTTCTTCGGTCCAAAAAAGAAAACGAAAACGAAAAAGACAGTCACGTCATCCTAAAAAGCGTTTAGTCAAACATCGACGTCACCTCCAGAAAAGACACACTCGTCCAAAGAGAAGTCACCAAAGAGGAGGAATGTTTAAATTTTTTGACGATGAGCAGCGTCAAGCGCTACGTAATTCAATTAGACAAGCTGGATACAGAGTCAAATAAAAGGACGCATGTCGAGCCATGGACTTTAGTGTATGTTGTGTATCAAAAAGATGTCCCCTCATCTTCGTTCTTCTGTCCAGAAAGGAAAAGGAAAAAGACAGTCACGTCATCCGAAAAAACGCTTAGCCAAACATAGACGTCACCCCCAGAAAAGACACACTCGTCCAAAGAAAAAAAGGAGTCACCAAAGAGGAGGATTCTTTGGCGATTTTGGAAAACACATTGTTACCTTTATGACGAAGCGATAGTCCCCAAAAAAGGATAAAAGGCCGTGTGCCCAAGTCATCGACGTTAGTGTATTTTTTGGTGTGTGACACGGAACCAACAAACAAAGATGACCCCTAAAAGAAGTGCACACCACTCTCTAGCTAAACAAGGAAAGAAAAGGAAAGGACTGCCACCTCGTTTAGTCAAACATTGGGACATGCTGTCTGTCCTGTCCAAAGCTCCTCCACCCATGCGAAAACAAACGATTCAAACTGCTTCCAAAGATGTCATCGATACCGTATGCGAATGTTGTCTGAATGTCTTGAAAGGTACAATACCTTTGTCTAAACACCAGAAAGAATGCTTAGCCAAACATCGACACGTTCTTCGCAAAATGGTCCAAAAGAAAATACCCATTCGTCAAAAGAAAAAGATGTTGGTACAACGCGGAGGATTTTTGCCCTTTTTGCCTATGTTGTTAGCACCCTTGTTAAAAGCCACAGTAGTCCCACTGGTTACAAGTCTTGTGGCGGGAGCTGCTTCACAAGGGATAAAATAAAGGGATAAAAAGAGACTCTGGGTCAAAAGATCTCAGACGGGATCCTTGAAATCCAATGGAAGGACGAAAACTAGCTTTAGTTCCTTACAAACGATGGATGGAATACCATCGTTGGCAAGAACAACGAACCCCACGTTTACCTCCCAATCCTCATTTGACCGAGATGTCACAGTTACAACACGAACTGCAATCGTTGATGGATCTCAGCGATTTGTCAGAAACGGAAAAATCGCAACGGTACGGTCAATTGTTGCAACGACTGCAACTCTTTCACCAGAAAGCTTTAGACGAAACAGCTCCACCCAATCTGAAAGATTTTAAGGCTTTGATGAAAAGTCCATCACCACCACCACCAATGGTCAAGACAGAAAGTCCACTACCACTAGTCCCAGTGATCAAGACAGAAAAAGAAGAGGAGTTTCAAACTCCACCAGAAAAAGTACGCAAATTAACAACACCACCTACATCCAGAATTGGTTGGATTAAAAAGATGATGGCTACTCCTTCTTCCTCAGAAGAGAAAACGAAAGCCAAGACAGAAGTGAAACAAGAACTGATTACCCTTGTTCAAACACTGTCCTCCTCCTCAACACCTATTGCTCGTCGGACACGCAAAGCATTACAAACCAAGAAAATACCACAGAAAGACAAGAGTAGCATCAGTGAAGATTGGATCACTTATTAAAACATGGAGAAGGTGTTAGCAAGCATTTACTACGATCCAGCCCACTCCGCAGGTTACGGAGGAGTTCAAAAATTGTATCGTACTGCCAAAACTCGAATGAAAAGTATCCGTTTACCTCAGGTGTAACGCTGGTTACAAGAACAAGCCACGTACACCTTACACAAACCCATTCGACGAAAATTTTCCAGAAGTCGCTCCCAAGTGGAGGGTATCGATCACCAACCGATTTAGCCGATGTCTCTCATTTAGCCATCTACAACCATGGCTACAAATATTTGTTTTGTGTCATCGACGTTTTTCCAAATTTGCTTGGGTCGTACCATTGACTTCCAAATCGAGCAGTGAGTTAGTGCGAGCCCTCAAACTGGTGTTGAAACAAAATGGTCGTCACCCTCTTCGATGGCAAACTGACAAAGGCACCGAATTTCTGAACCAAGCTTTCCAAAAAGAATTGAAGAAACGTGACATTCATTTTTTCACCACTGAGAATCCCGAAACGAAAGCCAGCATCGTGGAACGTTTTCAACGCACCTTGAAAGAACGCATGTGGAAATATTTTACGCATCAACACACTCTCAAGTACATCGAAGTCTTGCCACACCTCGCTCAGTTGTACAACCAATCTTACCATCGGAGCATTGGATGTGCCCCCCAAGAAGTGACTCCCGATAACGAAGTGATCGTCTTCGAGCGTCTGTTTGGACCGTCCACGACAGTGCCTGTCTCCAAGAAAGGTGGAGTGTTGGCATCGGGAGATTGGGTACGCATTGGCAAAACCAAACTCACTTTCGACAAAGGTTACATACCCAATTGGACCACTGAATTGTTTCGTGTCACTGAACGTGTGCGTGGTCGTTATCCTCCCGTCTATAAATTAGAAGACATGAACGGGGAAGTGTTAAAAGGAACGTTTTACTTACCCGAGTTACAACGTGTGACCAAAAAAGAAGACGACGTGTACGAGATCGAAAGCATTCTCGATCGAAGAACTCGTAAAGTAGGAAAGAAACGTGTCAAAGAAGTCAAATACGTTGGAAAGGATATCCTCCCAGTTCTGACTCTTGGATCGACGCTTCGCAACTCCTCGACTATAAAAAGAAGTGACCATCATGCCCTTCAACACAGTCTCAGCTACTGCAGTGACCACTCCTTCCCCCAAGATCTACAAAAACAACCCTTGTGGGTGTGGTGTGGAGAACGTGTGCCTAAAACTCAAATCGTCTTTTTCTGCCAAATCTTTGTGGTGTATTGTGTCATCGGTGCTGCCATTGCCAATTTGAGTTTGCAACAAGGAGATAAACAATTGTGGACCATTTTACTCAGCAGTTGCATTGTTTATCTTCTTCCCAATCCGTCTCTGAAATATTCCTCTAACGGAAACAACAACAACAGGAGTCTTGTGTCCAACGTCAGTTCCAACAGTCACCCTAACTATCCTCTTTTAGACACTCCTCTAACTTCCAGTGACTCCTCGGACACTAGAACTGTGGAATTATGAACAACCAATTTTACTTAACGTTACCCAGTGACAGTTCCATGGAGGTGTTTCCCAATAACACTTTGTGCTGTTTCTCGGCCAAATTACCTCAGGCCATCCGATTGGATCACGAAGCCCATTGGGAAGTGGCTTTCTTGGAAATGATTCACCCTACACAAATCAAAAACATCATCGAAAATCAAAACACTTTGACGATAGAAGTTTGTGACGAACAAGTGCAACAAGTCATGCATGAACACGCTAGTGGTAGTGGTGTAGCTGACTTTATCAAAACACCAAATCCCATAACTAAACGAACCACTTATCTGTTGAAAGTTCCTGCAGGTTATTGTTTTA